>PVIU01005145.1:0-117335 GCA_004026605.1 Ondatra zibethicus
TGGCAGGGAGCAAAGGGTGAATTAGAGGGATTGAAAACAAACTCAGTCTTGAGTGTGTATACTTCAGGAAAGGCAGTCTGGATCAGAGAAGCCTTGATTCGATGCTGGAGTGGGTGGAGACCTCCTCCAAGGTTCCAGAAGGGACTTCTAGCCATTTTCAAGGTCAACTGGTGCAGGAGGGCAGTGGGCTCTGTTTGCTGAGCCAGAGGACTCTTGCCCTTTTTCTCCTCTTCAGCTACAGGAAACCTCATCAGAGGTTTGTCCCTGACCCCAGGAAGGGCCTGAGGGACCTTGGGCAGCTCAGTCAGAGTACTCTGTCTCTATTGCTTCCTGGAATGGAGCTTAAAGAGGCTGGCCTCACCTCACACAGGTGTGTGTGTGTGATTACTTTTCCCAGAACAGAGAATTTTCTCTCCTTAGGACTGTGGGGTTTTTGTTTTGTTTTGTTTGTGTGTGTGTGTTTTATAACTTTTGGTTCTTTGAAGTTTAAAAGAGAATTTTTTTTAAAAGGTTTTATTTTTTTTAAAGATGTCATCAAATAGCTACCTTGCAAGCATTCCAAAGACAGGACCGGATGAGGAGCTTTTGTTCTCTCTGTTAATAAAAGGACTTTGTATTAAAATGGTCATTTATTAAAAGCATGAACTCACACAAACTTCAAACACCTTAATCCCCAAGCGCACACAAAGCCACTTCTGTGAAAGCTTAGACTGAAAGAGAATGGGACTCTGTAGAGTCCATGGCACCGAGAGTTGGTGAGGAGCTGGGAGGTGACTGGGTTTTCTGGAGAAGCTTCATGTGGAAAGGATGTCTGCTACCCAGTGTTCTTCATTGGAAGCCATTCCTAATTGCTTAATTAAGCGTGTCCTCTCATCATAACCCATCGCGGGTTTTAAGAAACAGTTCCCCTCTCAGTACTGAATTACAGTATCAGCAGCAGCACAGAGAACATTTTCTTCCTGAAATCGGACAGCTCAGCATTTTTGTGGCTCTCTTAGTAGCATGTTCCATAGGTGCAATGGTCTATTTATTTATGGCATCATTTAAGGAGTTCCTCATTCTGAAACACTGAGCCCATGAGGGCAGGGACCTCCTCCGTGCTCTTTCTGATGCTCCTCATCTGTGACATCCAGTGGACTCAGAAAGTCTTCTGGGCTGAATGAGTGAACAATGCCCAGTGCTGACTATGGGACTTCCCCTTGCTCTTGTAATTCCCAGGAGATCCGAAGCAGGAGCTGGTGGCTTTTCACCGCCTGGCTACTGTGTACTTCTCTCTGAACATGTATGAGATGGCTGAAGACTGCTATCTGAGGACTCTGTCTCTCTGCCCAGCATGGCTGCAGAGTCCCAGGGAGGCCCTGTACTATGCCAAGGTGTATTATCGCCTGGGCTGCCTCACTTTCTACCAGTTGAAGGTAAGAACTGGTCTTCCATGATGGACTTTTGAGAGCTGCCGTTCAACCGCTCTTTGCTGAGAAAGGTAGTGAGAGGACTTTGGAGCAGAGGTGAGGGGACCAGTGGACTGAGATGATCAGTCTTCATTCAGAGGATATGAATGAAGGGGTGGTCTCACTGGGGACATGAGGTCTTTTTCTGTTAAGCCCCACTGGAGAAGTCTATCAAATGTTCTAAGCCAGTGCCCCACATTTTGTAGGAAATTACCTTGTATAAGAAATGCGCACACATTAAAGTATGTTTGAGATAGTCATGTATGGCACCTTGAATATAAGGATCTCCAAACCCTAAGAAAGTTCTTATCTTGATTCTCTTCCTGGAGTTCAATCTACAGCACCCAGCTTCTTCCTTTGGAAGGGAGTTGGTAGCCTGAAGTCCTGTCACAACTCTGACCCCAAAATTGTACCCTTAAGTTTTCCCCCTTCCAAAGGTTCCTATCACCCCAGCATAACCCCTAATCTCCTAATACAGTGGCTTGTGAGTCTTGTCTAACTTTGACCTCAAAGGGAGACTCAGGGCGGCTCTGCTGACCTTACTGGTGAAACTGTGATTCTGGCCTGAAGTAATTATATAGGATAATGAGAACCAGCTGTCTCTGTTTGCATCCTGCCCCAAGAAGCATCTGTTTCTCATCCTACTGTGTAGAGAGGGACAGGCGAGTGAAGGCCCACTGAGCCATCACACTGTAGTGCCATGGCAAGCAGCTCAGGGACAGAGAATGTGGCACCTGGTTGCATCAGCCAAGGACTCCAGGCATTGCAAAGGGAAAAACCTTGAACGACTGGAAGCAGTTGTAACGGGAAGCTGAAGCATAGACTTGGTTTTGGGTTCTTCTGGACCCTGTTCCTCCTTCAGCTTCATGGATTCCTCCCATCTCCTTCTTGACACTGAGTGTTCCTACTTCTCTGTGTCTCTTGGCCTCACTCCTTGCCACATCCCATCTCCAAAAGGACATGGACAGTGTTCCTTGTTGGGTCCTGCTGCAGGTTTGGGTCACGCGTGCACCGTTCAAATGCTGTGTCCAGTGCAATGTTGTGTCATGATTGGATGAGATGGGGAAGATGCCACTTCTGTGCCCAAAGAGGAGGGGTACCATGACTGACAGTGCCACTGGAGCCAGAGCACAGCAGGGGAAAGAACTTCCCTGAGGCCCTGGGATGTGGGATGCAATCATTGAAAAGTGTTACTGTTCTCAGCATAGACTTTAACCCTGTCCTGGAAGTGCTGCTAATATGTCTGTCTCTTCTTTGCCCCATGGGATTAGGATGCACATGATGCTGCTGAATACTTCCTGCTGGCGCTAGCAGCTGCGGTCCTGCTGGGTGACGAGGAGCTGCAGGACACCATTAAGAACAGGCTAGACAATATCTGCCAGAGTCCCTTGTGGCACAGCAATCCCATGGGGTGCTCCTCAGAGAGGGCACGGTGGCTCAGTGGTGGGAGCCTGGCCCTCTGAAGAGATCCAGCTTTCTGGCCACTTTGCCATGGCGAGATGCTGCCTTCCTGCCTCATGTTCTTAGATCTGGCCTGGGAGGGTTCAAGCTCTCCTCCCCTCATTTTACGGAGAAGAGCAGCAATGCCCGGAAGGAGAGGGGCTCTGTGAGGAGCATCTTGGCCCCATGCTTCACTTCTAGATCTCTGCCCGGGTCACTGTGACTCCTTTACACAAATAGCTTCGAAGATGCCTTCTCTCAACCCAGCTCTGCAGGCAGTGAGGAAAACCGGCACTGTGCTGGGGAAAGGTTGAGCAGACCCATCCTGGTGCCCTTATCAGTGTTCTCAGGGAAAGACTCTTCAGTTCCAGTGGAGGAACCAAAGGAGTCAGTACTCCATGCTCATGGGGACCATAGGCACAGAAATTCAGCATAGTTGTAGCTCAAGGGGCATAGCCCCAGAAGGACCAGGTGAAGTGCACAGAGGTCTAACTCGGACCCATATTCTCCATTCTACCTGGAAGCAGGGCTCTTGTGCAGCCTTCCAGAGAATCAAGTGATACTCACCCAGGGCTAAGGCTTGAGAATTATGCCATACATTAATTGTGAATACTGTATATCATTAAATATTGACTATTTACATTTATATACACCCCTTGTCTCCTTTATCATGGGGGAGGGGGAGGTGAGCCAAACAGCTTGAAGTATAATGGATCAACTACCAAGATGCCATATTACTTCAGAGTGGTTCCTTTATGAAACACCTCTGTGAGTTATCTGTAACCACACACCACACCAAATGGCCTGTAACAACACTGATTATTCATCTCCTTGTGCTTGAAGGGCAGTAATCCAAGTGTGACCTCGCTGGGTTTTCAGACTCAGGATGGCTTACAAGACCGCAAGCAAGGTGTTGACTGGGGGAGGAGTCACCTTGGATTCAGTTAGAGAAGACACTGCTTCTAACTGGTTCACAAGGTTGTTGGCAGGAGTTGGCTTGGTGGTTGCTGGCTGTTGGCTGGAAGCTAGCCATCCCTTGATAACTCCCATCATCAGAGTGAGCAAGGCAGAAAGGCAAAGAGAGATCAAGCAAGAGAGACCATAATCAAACTGAGAGTTGGTACCCATTAGCTTTATGTATTGGCAGAGCAATCATTTGGGATGCTCCTCAGAGAAGATCAGCTTACACAAAAGAGGGGTGGGTGGCCAGCAAAGGCACAGAAGTCATCAGGGGAGGGAATCACTGAGATAATTTCTGGAACTTCCCACCATTGTAACTGAGTTCTTCAGTGATTTAGAACTAGGCAGTGAGCTCAAACTATGTTCTACTGACCACAGTGTCAGTGTCAACTGATTGACATCTGAAGTGTAAATTCTGAGTCTGTACCTGAGACATCGGAGTGGAAACCCCTGGGGCGCAGCTCCCTACCTCTTGCAAACTCCCCCAGCCATTCGAGGGTGTACTGAAGTGTGGGGAGCGTTCCAGGCAGTGTGCACACGAATTCCCTGACCATGAACTCTTGGTTCCTGCTTTCTCATAACTCTGGTTCAGTGAGTCGCATGTTCCCATAGCATGCGTTTTGTGAGAGCGGCTCCAGGAATTGGGAGGCAGGAGGTTCACACCTGCTCTTGGCAGTGTAACACACATGAGGAGGTCTGGCCATCGCTCTCTCCACCTGCACACAGCAGCCTAGATTTGACTAACTGGATCACGTTACTTGTCTCTAGACTTTGAGGGATGGCTAGATGTCTGTGCGATGCGATGAGAGTGGGATGCACATGAGAGATGGTGCACTGAATAACAATTACATCCGGTCATCAAGGTTATACATCGACACACTTTTTTCCCCCTGAGGGACTCCATCCCGGTCAGCAGTTTTCTAGAGTGTTCTTCCCCAGAAAGGAAATGGAATGATTTGATCCACTCCTGTGTGAAATAGATGCAGTTTTGCTCCTGCTACAAGCTGTAAAACTCCCTAGGCTGGGAGGAATGCTGTGGTTGAGCCTAGCTGGTCTAATCTCCCCATGCAGAGTCCTTGCAAAAACATTCCTGAGGGATGGTCAGGGCACACGCGTTCTGGAGCAGTTACACATCTTATATTTGAAGAAGGCTATCTTAGCCTAGAGGCTGTGCCACAGTCATCCCCCATCTGACTCAAGTTACAGTCTCTCCCTTTTCCCACTGATGGGTCGTTAGCCTCTGATCAGAGCTGGAGCAATTTCAGAGCTGCTAAGGCCTTTGATGGTGACTGGGATCTGAAGACTGTAAAGGGGTGTTGTTGTAATTAATATGATTTGCTGTTGTATTTTAATCCTTGCTAAGATTTGTCTCCTCAGCAGCCATGTCCTCTATTCCCCACGTCAAGCTTTCTGTCCCATCAGCTATTTCTCAGTTGCTTCTCGTGTACATGCTACATGTATGCATATGCACATGTACACACAGGCATGTGTATATGAAGGACAGGATACTGACTTTAAATCTCCTAAGTTTTGGCTAAAGTTTTTTTCTTTTTAAAAAACTCTGTGCATTCTGATTTATCTGTAAATCTAGTAAATTTGCTTGTAACCAGGTCACATATAATGATAACTATATTTCCCAAGACAAGAATCAGGCTGTGGTGGTTTGAATGTAATTGACTCCCATAATCTCATAGGAAGTGGCACTATTAGGAGGCGCCATTTTGTTGGAGTGGTTTTGGCCTTGTTGGAGGAAGTTTGTCACTGTGGGGGCTGGCTTTGAGGTTTCCTATGCTCAGGATACTGCCCAGTGTCTCAGTTGACTTCCTGTTGCCTGCAAGATGTAAGACTCTCAGCTATTCCAGCCACCATGTCTGCCTGCATACCACCATGCTTCCCATCATGATGAGAAGGAACTGAACTTCTGAAATTGTAAGTGAAGTCACCCCAATTAAATGGTTTCCTTAGAAGAGTTGCCATGGTCATGGTGTTTCTTCACAGCAATAAAAACCCTAAGACACTGGCCATTTTTTTAAATAAGCAAAACATTGTACCAGGCAATTACAATTGCTATATATTATGTTCAAGTCACTTGTTAGAACAATTGTTAAATGTGTGTATGTGTGAAGTCTTAAGCAATAGGGGTAGTTTCTTTTGGAATCGTGTTTCTTTTCTTTTCTTTTTTCCTATTATCCACAGGTATTGGAAAGAAGCAGGTTTGATCTGTGTATTTCATAGCCATGGCTTAGGTTCCTTGTTAGCCTAGACCACCTCCTAGAACTTCTGGGGGCTGCCTGACTCTAGGTCCCTCATCTCTTCAAGAAAGGCCAATTGTTCCTGTCCAATAGTACTATTATTCTGAAATCAACTACCACTCTTGAGTTTTTCTTATGTCTAAGAATCATGAAACAGATATTTGTATGTGTGTACATGTATATACCTATTATGTATAGGTGCTTTGCTAAGAGAATATAATGTAACTCATTTGTCATCAGTTTATTTGGGGAGGGAATATGAAAGGGTGAAGGGAGAAAAATGGAACAGATCACAGGAGAATGAGAAACCTCAACTTGATGTTAATTGCAGGGAGATTCTGAAGCTCTGACCTCTGACCTCTGAGATCAGTTCCCCTGACAGCTCCTTTCCCACAGGCTGCTGTCATTGTCCTGCATGAGAAGGTTTGGAGATGTCATCTGTGGGAGGAAACCAGATCTTTGTACACACTGATTTTATTCTTCCTTTTACAGGTGAATGAACTGAGACAGAAAGTCGTTCTCCCTGCCACACAGGTAATGGCACACATAGCAGTGCTCCAAGGTTTCTGAAGCAAGGACTTAGATGCCACTCAGAACCCCCTTTACAGTGTGTCATTGTGTCCACACATACGCTTAAGCCTGTGTTTGTCACCCTGTGCAACTCTTGAAGAGTCATTTGTCAAGCTATTTATACCTACTTAGTTTGGGGTCTTTAGTTGGCCCTTCCTTCCTTCCCCCTTCATTTCCTTTGCTCTTACAAATTAATTTTATAATGGATGACTGTTGCACACACACACACACACACACACACACACAGCAGCTGTATTGATTTTTAACAGAATTCCACAAATAACAACAAATAAACAAAATGAGCAAAGAAGTGCACTGAATTCAAACCCAGTCCTGTGGCTTACTGAAAGTTCCTTGCCAAAGCCCAATCTTTTTCACTGTGCAAAAGATAGAGAAATTAACAAATGAGAAAGTGTCGAAGACAACCTACTAGCTTGGATTAGGTTCTTTCTGAACTATCTGAGAAAAAGAAGCAGCCAAAAGGACTCCCCTCCTTATGGCTAGAGTCAGTGCCATCCAAGTATGTGCTTCTCAGGGCAGGGAAGCAGGGAAGCAGGGAAGCAGGGAAGCAGGGAAGCAGGGAAGCAGGGACCAGGCTCCGGGAGAGGAAAGGGATATGCATTGTGGAAGAATTAGGATCTGCAGCATCGCTGGAGGAGTACGTTAGGAGGCTGGAGCAGAGTGGGGGGAAAAGGAGAGGAAAGACAAAAGCAGAAGTCCCTCAGGGGGTGTGGGGAGTGGCTCTGAAGATGTTTGGGCTTCACCCTGAGGACAGGAGCGAGCTGTGGGAAGGGTAGAAGTCATTGAGAGTGATGTGGAGGTCCTGTACTTCAGAAAGTAGATTTCAGAAGCAGCATGAGACTGGTTTACAGGGAAGCAAGGGTGGAGTGAGGGGTAGGGTTTAGAGCGCTATTAACGACCTCCCCCCCATCAAATCTGCTTCTTCCAGGCTGTGTGACCTTCAGCAACCACATTTCTAAACCAAGAGCCATCAAACTGTGTCAGACAGCACATGTAAAAGTACCCAGTACATGCAGTACCTGGCACAGAGGGTAAACTTTAGATGAGGTGATAAAGATTTGTTTGCCTTCTTCATTTCATCGACAAGGAAATGGTCTAAGCAGATCTATCTTAGGGACAACTCATTACCTAAGGAACAAAGAAACCCCATCTAGAACACAAACAAATGGGACTATCTTTTAAAGGGAATCTATTGACTCCACCCATTGGTTTGTTTATTTTAAAGTTAAGCTTTGAACTCATTCTCTTTCTGGGCTTTACCAGCCACTTTGCAGTTGGATTATGCACCTCTTTCTTTCTGCCATAAACTTTGACGTTAAGAAGCGCCATGACCCTCCAGCTGTGGCTGGGAACACTGGTCCTTCGTGTGTGGACACCTGAGACTGAAGACAGCTTTACAGGGGGACCAGAGTAAGCTGTGTTACACCTCTAAACAGTTCATTCTCTGCCTGGAGCTTGGGGTACAGCATCATGTGTGGGTGACTTGGTATGAGCCCTCCATTGCAGGGACTGTCACAGGGAAGCAGGATTAAACAGGTTCCTGGCGTATCTGCTTCTTTCCCACCCCCAGTGTATAGGTGTGTTATGGGCACTCTTTGTTTCTGTACCTATGCCACGACAGTCTCGCCTTGTGAGTTATCATCTTTCTCAGGGTATATCCCACGGCACCCACAGCCCTCATCTGTCTTTTGAACTCAGTGGGTGAGCAGATGGAGGCTGCTGGGCACCCTGGCTCTGAGAACTTGGCGTTGTTCTGTGTTCCTCAGAGGCATGTCTTCGCTCCAGGGAGGCAGAGCGGAGTGGGAATTTTGGATTGGAGACTCTGTCCAACTGAAATTGCCAGAGACAGGGCCAAGAATGGCACACGTGGCTGAGACTCTGTGATGCAGCCACTCTATTTGGTTTCTCAGACTGTCTGAAGGCGCCAGAGGAGGGCACTGTGATTTAAAAATAGTTTTAAAGGTGAAACTGCACATTCTGTTCCTAAGGTTGCCTCTGACTCGTGGCCAGAGCATCAGCACAGATCCTCTTCCAGTGGAGCATCCGTAGAAGACAGTTGCTGGCCAGTCTCTGTGGAAATCAAGATGTCCAGCAGGGGGCAGCAGTGTCTTTTCCAACTCTTCATAAACAGTGTACCCAAAGACTGTATAATGTATTTAAATCTCCAAATCAGACCCAGAACAAGCAGTTTCAAAAATTTATCTATCTACGTCTATATCTCTATGGTTCATATTTTTGTGGTACATTCCGGTACATGTATGCATAACCACACTTGTGCATATTTGACAAACACCACTTATTTCTTACATTGAATACACTCTGATTTACTTATTTTAAAGAAACATTCTCTTCTAGTTAAAAGGCATACAATATGGATGTGGATAGAGGGCTCTGTGGCTAAGGGCTCTTGTAGCTCTTGCAAAGGATCTAAGCTCAGTTTCCAGCACACACATTCAGCAGCTCACAACCCCTGTAACTCCAGCCCCAGGGGAACTGGTCTCCAAGAACACTCCAAATCTCTCTCTCTCTCTCTCTCTCTCTCTCTCTCTCTCTCTCTCTCTCTTTGTGTGTGTGTGTGTTTCTCTCTGTATCTCTCAAACAGGCATGCATAAAAATGCATAATATGCTAATTAGATTAATATTTAGTTTGACATGCATTGACCTGTCATTTGGTCACAGGGTCTCTTGCAAGAAAGGGCTGGTTTTTGTTCTTGTATGTCTTTTGAAGGACAGCATTTTGAAACTAAAGTGTGTGTACAATGACAGTTGACACGGAGTGGATGTTCGGTGTCATACAGAACCCTAGTTAGGGTCCCCTCCTGGAACCCCACATTTTTGTTGATGATGCTATTGTTTTCAGTTACCCTGAGACTTGGAGAACAGAACTGGCTCTTCTAAGTCCATAGTAGTAAGTGGTTGAGATAAGATTTTTTTTTTTTTTTTTTTTTTGGTTTTTTGAGACAGGGTTTCTCTGTGGCTTTGGAGCCTGTCCTGGAACTAGCTCTTGTAGACCAGGCTGGTCTCGAACTCACAGAGATCTGCCTGCCTCTGCCTCCCGAGTGCTGGGATTAAAGGCGTGCGCCACCACTGCCCGGCATTGAGATGAGATTTGAACCCATGTCCTTCTACTGCTAGGATCATAGAACTAAGCTGTTCTGTGCTTGTATGCTTTTGACAGGGAGCTGGAAGAGACAGCATGATGGATATCCCACAGATGGAAGACAGAGTCAAAGTTTTCAACAGCTTGCGACACTGTGTGGAAAGCAAGTCTGTGATACTGTCACCAGCTCAAAAATTTGATGACCCGAGAACACATCTGGGGGGAAACAAATTTTTCAGGAGGCCCCAGAATAAAATACGATTCTAGTTGACCCTATTCAGGCTGTTTAGCAAGCCAGCCAGTCAGCTATCCAGTCAGCCAGCCAGCCAACCAGCCAACTAACCTACTAATCAACCAGCCAGGCAACAAGTCAGGCAGCCAGCCAGTCAGATAGCCAGCCAGCCAACCAACCAACTAACCAGCCAAGCAACTAACCAGCTAGTCAACTAGCTAACTAGCCAGCCAGCCAGCGAGCCAGTCAACCAACCAGGTAGCTAACCAACAAATACTCAACATATCTTGTGAGTTAGGCTCATATTATAGTGATCAAGAAAGACAATGGCAGATACTGACCTCCAGGAATCTGTGGGCTCCCAGGACCCTCTGATGAACTCTATCATTATCTCCAGGACAACTTATATTTGAACCTGTATGTCCCGGGCACTGTACTATCTATGTACTTACTGCAACACTGAGTCCTCTTAACATCTTCCCAGGAATTAATTGCATAGTATAGTCGGCCATCTGGTACATATAAAGAAACAAAAGACGAGTTCTTGCCCAAAGCTCCACAGGTAGAAAAATGATAGAAGGAGAATACTAAACAAAACCTGGACCATATTGCAGGTATTACACAACATGCAGACTAGACTCTCATTTAATTGCATGGAATGCAAGCTTAAACTATCTTGTTCATCTGTATACCCTGTCTAGTGAATGGTGGTGCCATTGAGCAGCTCCATTGTACATCAGTTATGAAGCTTATCATTGGTCAGTGGAGGTGTTAGCAGTGTTGATGAGGTTGCTGTGAAAATCAAATGAATTAATATATTTTTAAGGCGTGTATCCCATTACTGCTGCATTAACAGCGATTTCAAAACAGCATTTTTGAGTCAAGATGGTAATGATTTCAGCTTGTAGTGTGCAGAGACGATATGGATAGAGATTTTATCTAACTGTATGTGAAAATAGTATGTTCATATTTTCCATTTGGTTGTGTTCCATGACGTCAGAGATTGTCAATCCATGTCACCACTGTAACCATAGTGCTAGGTGGGTGTTGGGGTGCTCAGTGTTTACTTATTGCATAAAAGAACAAATAAATGAATTGTGTATGTTTTATTTACACATGGATAAAACAATGAGTAAATAAATATGTCCCTTATGGGATGCCAGAATGACCTTAAACAGAGAGGCACTTGTGGGATGACAGGCATCCTGTAGACTTGAAGGATGTACAACTTCCAGGAGAAAAAAGTGCGTGTGTGAATCATTTGCTTTCCAGTTTTAACAGAACCATCCAGGGTCCTGGGATGTCCTGAGCATCCTGAATTCTCCAGCAATGATGTGTCCAATTCCCAAGAAAGAAAAAGACTTTTCATTTAAAAAAATCAATATGTATATATGGAAATAATATAACATTGGATGGGTAGGGAGGTGGGGGAAGGGAAAAAATGTGATCAAAATAGAGCTCCTAAAAATTTTTTTAATACAATTTTTAAAAAAAGAAAAAGAAAAGACCTTTTTTCCTGTCCTTTAACTTCAAACTGGGGTCAAAGGCTTTAGGCTGATTTGAAAATAAATAAAGGCCCTGAACAGACAAAAGCTGTTCTGGAGCCAGCCATCTTTGTAAACACCAGCCTTCCTTTCCTCTGGCCTGGAGCTTCCAGGCACTTCCCTAGCTCACTGTGACCTCACTTAGCCCAAAAACCTGGTGGCTGGGGAAGGTCCTGGTGATCTTCTTGAAACAGATGGAGAGACTTCGGAAGGATGTCTGTGGATGCGTGCAGTCTTAGTTTTTACTACATAAATTTTCCTGTTATAAAGAACGCACAGCACATTGTTCACAAATAACAAAATGATAGGCGACCTATGACCTCTCCCTGCTGGGGGAGCTGTTACATTCTTTTCCCATAAAACCTTGCTTGTACTCCAAAAAATGAAACTTCCAGTCATAATTTTCAAATTGGCAATTAATTCTAAAACAATGCATATGCTAATTTGTATGTGTCTTGTGTCTAGGCTCACTCGGGTTGCCGTGGGATTATGAACACAGTTTTGACATGAATGTTGGTTGATATCTTTGTGAAGAATTAAGACAGAAGTAGAGCAATGAAGATATCAGAAAATAGCCCATTTGCCAATGAGATGAGTGACTTTTGGTTAAATAAAATAAACTGTCTCAGTTTCTTTGTGTTTGTCCCAGAGAGCAGCTTTGGAGGTGTCAGAGTCTTATGCATAATTTATACAGTTGTCATCCTATTTTTTTTCTTTAAAAAGGTTTTACTGTGTGTGTGTGTGTGTTTGTGTGTGTGTGTGTCACAGGCACCATCATGTGCATGTAGTCAGAGACAACTTGTGGGAGTCGATTCTCTTTTTCTACCACGTGGGTTCCAAGAATGAAATTGAGGTCATGGGGGTTGGCAGCAACTGCCTTTCCCTCCATGCCATACGGCCTGCCCTACCGTACCATTCATAGCTCCAGAACACCAGCAGAACTGTGAACTGAGCTGGATTTTTGGCACTTACCAACTTTTGTGGCATAAATGCACCCACTGTGGTCAATGTCAAGCATCACGAAATAGGACATTGGGAAAGATTTAACAGTGCTCAGTTCTGGGTAGTATCCTATCACATAGATACCAGGGCATAAACACCTTCACATTAATGTGGCACTGTGGGTGGAAGCTTATGCAGGAGACAGCGTCCTCTTCATGGGGTGAGTTGTATGCCACATCATTTCACAGTGGATCATTTGGTGTTCTGAAGGGCCATTCTAAAGGTTTTGGGATCAAGAGGGATTGGGATCCCAAAAGGCTTGAGGGAAGTGTCAGTAGATATTTAATAAGTAGCTCTAATTCTGTGTTTGGGGCGAAGCTTCTATGAAGGCTTGACTTGGGAGCTCAAGGCTTGGACCACATTGTGTCTAGACAGTCACAGATATCAAGGCTTAGTAGCTTGGGAACCTTAGGGACCCAACCTAACACTCTGTGCTTCAGATTTCCCATCTGTTAAATGGGACATTCAGGAATATACTTTATGTTCTTAAAGTACTTAGTCCCAAGCTGTGTTTGGAATTTATATTCCATAATTAATGGATATTTTAAACCATGTGAACTCCAAAATAAATAAAAGCAGTTAATGTTTACTGAGGCCTTGCTGTGTACCAGGCATTGGATAAGTTCTTTGAACCCGTGATCTCATTTTATGCTCACAAAACCTCAGGGGAGAACTATTAGCGAGCCTAGTTTGAGTCGAGGAAACCAGGACTTGAAGAAGCTGTGATTTGTTCAAGGTCTCATAGCTTGCGGCAGTGGAGGGAGGAGATGGATATACTTGGGCTGGCTCCAGGGATAAAGCTCTTCACTAACACGTGGTTCTGAGCTCATCAGCAGGGCTGTTTCCAGGTTAACCTAAAGTCTTTGTTAGGATCTCTATTGCTGTGAAGAGACACCATGACCACGGGAACTCTTATAAAGGAAAACATTTAATTGGGGTGCCTCACTTACAGTTCAGAGGTTTAGTTCACTATTGTTATGCTGGGAAGCATGGTAGCATGCAGGCAGACATAGTCCTGGAGAAGGAACTAAGAGTTTTTACATCTTGACTGGCAGGAAACAGGAAGTGGTCTGAGTCACTGGGTGTGGCTTAAGCATATATGAGACCACAAAACCCACCTCCACAATGACACACTTTCTCCAATGAAGCCACATCTCCTAATAGTGCCACTTCCTATGAGCTTATGGGGGGCAATTGCATTCAAACTACCACTCCCAATTATCCGTCAAATTCCTTCATTTCAGCTAATCAGCATTGTGTGTTTGTGTATGTGTGTGTGTGTGTATTGACAAGGCCATGCTGCTTGTGAGGGGAAGAAACTAAGATGTGGAAGCCATATATTTGCATTTCCAAAGAAGAACCATTCATCATAAACGAACATATTTCATATGGACAGCAGGTGTAGAAAGTGTGACCAGGGACAAGAGTAA
This sequence comes from Ondatra zibethicus, assembly GCA_004026605.1. Lineage (NCBI taxonomy): Eukaryota > Metazoa > Chordata > Mammalia > Rodentia > Cricetidae > Ondatra > Ondatra zibethicus. Next base: position 14,000 of record PVIU01005145.1, read on the forward strand.
GAGCAAGGCTCTACTACACCCCAGAACACAGCACCATGAAACCTCCTCTGTACACTTGAGTTTTCCCAGAATGCTGAATCCACAAGAGAAGGCAGAGAAGAGTGGTTAAAGGGGAGGACGTTTTTGCAGAAGAGTTAAGACTGCTTAGCATAGTTCATAGATGAGAAGTCGTCTTCACCCCACCTGACATGCTCACCAACACATACAGAAAAGTATGTACATATGTGTAACTCCTTACTCACTCTGAGAAACTGCTGTTTTTATGTGTATCTCCTTGGTCTCTATCACTCCAACTTTGCACACATCCCCTTGAATGGCTGGTTCCAGCATTCACTTACTAGAGTGGCAGTACAGAATGCCATAATACACAGAAACCATTAGGGCCATTCAGATGACAGAATTAAGCAAATGACTAGCAATATGAAAAAGACGTTGGAAGATGTTAGCATTTTGGGTAATCACCAAACCTCAGTTTTAGCATGACTTCCTGGGGCATATTATATTGTTGACTCATTTATGGCTTTTGCCCAGTGTTTCAACCACTATGACATCATTTTGGGGTGTGTGTAAACTCAGAGACTCTCAGTAACTCCATGTTTGATGTCTAATTGGTGCATATAGGTTTTAATTTGGTCTTAGCATCTGTGGGTCCTTAAGAGACCATATCAGCACTTGGAGCTGTGACTATTTCAACTGTAAGATAGGGATAATGAACACCTGTATCACAAAGTTGCCATACATGTGATGCGATGATATGTCTAATGCCTTTAGCATGGCGACTGGAATATAATATGTGCTTGATACTTTAGACTTCTCTCTAAGACTGTGACATAAACCTCTTATATAGGAAAAAAGTCAAGAAGGACGTCAGTGACTCCTGAAGGAGCCAAGACGTACAAAGAAAATAAACTGCAAAACAATGAGGTCAGCAAATTTTTCTGCAACCCAAGACTTGTTATATATGTGTTCTGTGGATTTCCATGAATGTATGGTTGGGTCCCTTCTCTTTGGACTCAGTGGGGGGCACAACTAGACTGGATAACCAGCATCTAAAATCCAAAGAGGAAGCAAAAAAGGCATCTTTTGAGTACTAGAGCTGTGGTTGGGACAGAATGCCTTTTGCTTGCTGTAGTCACCTATCATAAATAAATGACCTGACCTACGGTTTTCTGTGATTTTCAGAGTTTTGATTTAGAATTATAGCTGTCAAGATGTTTCTGTGGTCAACTCAGTAAAGTGTTTGCCTTAGAAGCAGGGGGATCCGTGTTTGAGTCCCAACCCCCACATAAAAAAACCAAATGTGGAGGTACGTGCCTGGAACCCCAGCACTGGGGAGGTAGATAGGAGGATTCCTGGGGCTTGCTGGCCAGCTCGTCCAGTGAAACTGATGAGCTCCAGGTTCAGTGAGAGATTGTCTCACAAAGTAAAAAGGAGGCTAGGAAGATGGCTCAGAGGGTGAGAGCATTTACAAGCATGGGGATCTGAGTTTAGTTGCTTAACATCTATGTGAAAGGCTGGGTATGGCTGCGTGTATGCCTGTAATCCCAGAGCAGTGGAGGGTAGAGACACTGTGGCGTTCTGGCTGCCAGCCTAGCTCCAGGTAGAGTGAGGGACCCTGTTTCAAGAGAATAAGGCATAGAGCAGAATACCTGCTGACCTCCCCTGACTTTTGCACGCACACATGCACATGTGTGAACACACACTCATGCATACATTGCACACGTGTTACATACATACATCCCTACCCCAAATAATTTGGAAAGCAACTGAAGAAGATACTCGATGTGAACTCTTGGCCTCAACACACATGTATATCCACATGCGCATGTATGTGCACACACTTGTACCCAGACATTAAACATGTGCATGCGAAAATTTGCTGTGATTTATGGAAAAGTTTATTATAAAACAACATGGGAAGATAATATTTTAAAACATGATCACAAGAGCCATAGATCCATTGTCATGGACATATCAACTAACCTTATAGTAAAAAACTCAGATTTATTATTTCATATACAGTTGAAATCTTTCCAATTTCAGCAGGAAACAAAAAACCCTAGCTTCCAATTTTAGTTTTGAAATATTTTAAACATCTTTTTGTGAGCTTTTACTAAGGAAGGACCTATGAAAGTGGCCTATGAGAGCATCTTACAATAAATGCAATTTGAAAAGACGTGGTGTTCCAGATGTTTATGGCTGTATAACAATCCACCCCTAAGCTTGTGGTATAAATTTATTTTATCATCTGTTGGTTGGAGGTGTTGACTAGGCTTACCAAACACTGTGTGAGCTTTTCTTGAGGAAGAGAACATCTATTCACCCTAGAGAGAAGAAACCAACAACAGACCAAAGAAATAATCCTGCCAAGTGTAACTTGGTAAACCAATGGGTTTTATTAGGGATACTTGGTCATGGGCAACTTTTGAGCATCTACACCATTAAAGAAAATGCCTCTTCTAGCCACAAATGGATAAATGCCTCTCCCAGAAGCTGGGTGTGGGATAGCTCCCTACCAATTGTTGGTTCAGGAAGGTCCCCAAATAATGCAGGGTATCACTGCTGCTCTTGTTTGGCTATGAGAATCAGATAGCAAGACCCTATTGGCTGCCAGTGGTAGGCATAACACTAGTTTGGCTAGAAGGGGGTGCAGTGGCAACCTCGGCACTGCCCTGGAGGCATCTGCAGGAGACAAACTCAACCTTCTGTTCACCGTTGGGGAAACTCATCATATGACCTTAGTCTGGTTCACTGGGCAGAGATTCTTAGGTTCTGAAGAAGCACAGTTTGTCATAGGGAACATGACTGGGTGAGCTGTGTGTGGGAGTGACCTTAACTTTGTTCTAAGTCTTAATCCAGTGATCCTCTCAGAGCAGCTCGGATTCTCATATTATCAGGTTTCCCTTTATTTCTGTAGTTATCCCTGGCACTTATTTCAGTATCTGTGTTTAGTGATACTCTCGGAAAAAATATACTGTTAGCTTGACTGGAAAACCCAGAGGTCCCATGTACAGTGCTAGAGACCATGAATATAAGAGTACATGGTTCTGCTCAGCAAGAGGGCCATTCTCTGGATGCTCAGTCTTAGCTCTCTTTGGATAACTCATGAGTTTTGAGTTTGTATTTCTCTAGGTTTATTCACTTAGAAAGTACTAGATTTCTTCAAGTGCCTGGCATTGCTTCAGTCTCTAGAGATAGATCAGTGAACAAAACCCCAAGTTGCTGCCTTGCAATGAGAAGCCCCAGGGACACCCTGAGCATCACCAGCAGTGGATCTTCATGCAGAACAAGATGACTGACAAATATGACCATCCTTCTCTGCACAGGTTATCATAGTGGTTGAGGTTCAGCTAAATTCAGGGGCTGGAGAGATGACTTAGTGCTAAGAGCACTTGCTCCTCTTGCAGAGGACCTGGGTTTGGTTCCCAGCACTAAGAAGAGCAGTTTACAGTTGTCTGTAGCTCCAGTTCCAGAGGACCCAGCACGCTTTTCTGGCCTCCGCATGCATTGGGTCAAATTGCAATGCACTTACATATATGTAGGCAAAATATTCTTACACATAAAAAAATAAGCCTTTAAAAGTAATTAAATTTAGCTTTTAATCCCAGCCCTCGGGAGGCAGAGGCAGGTTGATCTGTGAGTTTGAAGTCAGTCTGGCCTACAGAGGGAGTTTCAGAGCTATACAGAGAAACCCTATCTCAAAAAAAATGAATTATTTCATATATTTCTTCTAAAGAGCTAGACTAACATGATAACTCTGCAATGGATCTAAAATGCAGAATTTCAAACTTGAGAACTAGGCATCAGCAGTTTCCCTGAAAGAGATTAGTTACTGAGTTAATTTTTAATTTTCCAAAAATTATTTCTTAAACAATAGTTCCCTGGCATTGAACTGGAGTCTTTGAAAGCCTGCCTCTCCTTAGAACTCAGATATGACCTCACATTATGGCATTGTTAAATAATCTCAACATTTTTGGGTGTAACCAATTTAGCAAGTTAGCACCTGATGCCATTTATACAACACGTTTCTCAGAGAAGCAAGACAGAACAGGGCTGGGAGGCTGCAGCATGGCAAAGGGATGTAGGCGTCCTGCGTTTTGTCGGCTGAACAATTCTCATGCTCTAATTTTGGCTGCAAGATCTACAAATTTCAAAACAAGAGGCTTAAAAATTCTTATCAAAGAAGGTGCCTATCATTTAGTCAAACCCCCTTGAGTGTGAATAATTCAATTAAACTCCATTTTTCCAATTACCATTCAGTCTACATTATTAAAGACCCATTGTGTGCCGGGCACCGCAGAGAACATAGAGTGAATTAACTACCTGCAGGGGATTACCTCTGCTGGGACAAGAATGCAGATGAGAACCTGCGCTAGAAGGGAAGTGAGACACGGGATCCAATCCAATGTGGTGACGGAGGTTACTTTAGGTCTCGTGACCGCTCCATTGCAGAAGGACTGGCAAGTTATATTTATTTAAAGTGGATTGCATTGGAGCGAAGTTCAGAGCACCCTGGAAAGGGTAACTGTGTAGGACAGCTGGGCAGAAGGCCAGGAGTCCTGAGCTCTTCATCTAGCTTAGCTACTGAGCTAGGTATGTGTAAGTATGTGTACATATGTGTAGGCATGTATAGATATGTGTAAGTATGTGTAGGTTTGTGTAGGTATGTGTACGTTTGCGTAGGCATGTGTAGGTATGTGTAGGTATGTGTAAGTATATGTAAGTATGTGTAGGCTTGTGTAGGTATATGTAGGTATGTGTAGGTATGTGTGATCTTGGCCTTTCCAAGGCCCCTGTTTCTTTACTAATGCTAACAGAGGTAGGATCTGAGGGAAAAACTCCAGATTCCTTTAGATTTTAACAGTTAGTGATGTGATCTGCCCTTCAGGCTTTAAGAACACCCAGGCATACTGAGGTAAAAAGCCAAAATTGCTAGTTATGCTCTTCTTATTAACACTAAATGTTTAGCTGCTTTCTGATTCCAAAGTCCTTTTCCATGCACGTTTCTTTTCATCCTCAGAGAACAAAACAAGAGAGGATAAAACCAAACCACACCTGTAGGGACGGAAAAATACCCTGGAATTTAAGGTAGTTAAGCAATACGCTCAGTTTCACAGGGGCAGTAAGCATACGGTCTGTTTGGCAGAGCCGGGGTGTGACAGTTGTTTATAATTGGATTAAAACAGCTCTCTTCAGGGACACTGAGAAGGCAACCTCCAATTTCCCTTTAAATACCAGTGTTTCCAGATTGGATTTTTATTCATTTTTTATTTTTGTTTTTAATTAATTAATTAATTTTGGTTTTTCGAGACAGGATCTCTCTTTGTAACAGCAGCCCTGGCTGTCTGGAACTCACTTCATAGACTAGGCTGGTCTTGAACTCACAGAGATCTGCCTGCCTCTGTTTCCCGAGTGCTGGAATTAAAGGTGTGTGCTACCACCGCCTGGCTCCACATTTGGATCTTAAAAGCAAACAGCACCCTGGAGTTGCTAGCCATGAGTCAGAATCATGACAGATAGAAAGTTTTTTTGAGCCCCAATGAAGACAATGTAGCTAAATCTATGTAAAATGATGTTTATCCGTTTAAAGACGGTGGTATTGCTTTTGCAAATGTTAAAATGAAACAGCCATATTGGGAAATGCTTTGATGCTTTCTTATAAGTACACACTTAATGAGTATTCTAAATATGCTCCTTTACATCAAAGAAACAAAAACTTGTACATGAAAAACCTGTACAAATGTTCATAGTGGCTTTGCTCGTGGCCGTCCCTAACTGGAACACCCCAGTGCCTTTCAGTGTGAAATGATAAGCTGACATAGTCAGTAATAAAAAGGAATGGGTGCCAGTGAGGCCACAGTTAGATGATGCTTCCAAGCATTATGCTAATTGGGGAAAGTCTGACTTGAAAGGCTACACACACATCTGATTTCACTCATGATATTTTGGAAAACTGTAAATTCAAAAAAAAAATAGAGCTATAGTCACTGGGTGCTGGAAGTCGTGAAGGGTTCACAAAGAAGCTGTGTAAAGTGACAGGAATGTTCTACATCCTGATTGTGGAGTGATTAGCAAGACTGGAGGCATTTGTCAAAACTCAGAGAACCCTGAGATCTGAACAGTATGAATTTTACTGTATGAAAATTCTAACTTCATAAACAGACATGCTATAAAAAATGGTGATACATATTTGCTTGTTTGAGTTTTAAAGTATTTTAAGTGAACAGCTTTTATTTTCTTTAGAAAAAAATTACCCCATTGGTGTGGGAAGTCCTTCTGTATATGTTTTGCTTTTATTGGTTAATGAATAAAGAAGCTACTTGGGCCTATGGCAGGGCAGACTATAGTCAGGCTGGAAGAGATATAGCTGGAAGAGAGAATAGGCAGAGTCAGGGAGATGCCATGTAGCAGCTGAAGGAGACAAATGCCAGACAGAACTTTACCTGGTAAGCCACAACCTTGTGGCGATATACAGAACAATAGAAATGGTTTAATTTAAGATGTAAGAGCTAGCTAAGAATATGCATAAGCCATTGGCCAAACAGTGCTGTAGTTAATATAGTTTCTGTGTTATTATTCGGGTCTGGGTGGTCAGAAATGAATAAGCAGCCTCCCACTACACCACATTCTTATTAATTACTTTCTAGGGGTGTCCTGTAGGCTAAGAATCAACAAAGCTTTCTTTAAGAACATTGTCAGTCGGATCAGCTTGCCCAAGTTTAGGGGACCATGAAAACCAGGTTAGAAACCAGCAAGGTGACCCCTATTGCTTTAAGGATTGCTCCCTGTTACTTGTGTTGTAAACGGAAGTGGTGCCTCTGTACTCCACATGTCTTGAACCTTGAAGCTTGATTTTCTATTTGCAGATTGCAAAGTTTGCAGGTCAGAGGAGCACAGAGAGCACAAAGCACTCAAGGTCACCCAGGTTCTCCCTTCAGAGGAGGAGTTCAGGGAACTCAGGCACTGAGACAAACTTAATACAGCAGCCCAGCTCTATGAGGGCAGAAGCGTCCGTGAATCCTTGAAGCAGATACAGGAATTTGCTCTTCTGCCATCCGCATCGTTGAATCACTTCCTATATCCCAAACGGAAAGACCAAGGCTTGGAAAATACAAAACCCCACCCGATGCTCAGTGAGGCAGAGCCTGAGTCAAGAGTCGTTCAAGGTCTATACCGTTTTCACATCCCCTTTCCACTCAGGAACCTTCCTCATCAGTCAGTCACGGCCCAGGTTAGGCCCTGAGGTTACTTTCAAGACAGCTCATCAGGCTGGGGTTGTGGAGAATGTCTGTAATTCCAGAACTGGGTAGGTAGAAGCAGGGATGTCACGAGTTCAAGGCTAGCTTTGCCTACTAATAGAGTTTGAGGCCAGATTGAGCCATATGAGATGCTGTCTCTAACAAAATAAAAGTAAACAAATAGATATTTTATCTATCAGTCACTTTGGGTTGTCTGGAGTTGGCATTTGTATGTGGGTTTTTTTTTAAATATCTTTTTTCCCTTGCTCAACTTCTGACTTAATTTATTTAAAATTTTTTACATAATTTATTAATATATTTATTTTTAATTGACATATTTCATATATTTACAGGGTTTAATAAATCGACTGAATAAAATTCAATAGAACACTCCCATAGCATATTTGACCAAGCAGAAGAAAGAACTGGAGAGCTCAAAGAGAGCATTTGAATGATGCAGATATTTTCTGCAGAGAGAAGAAAAGAACGAAGACAGCTGATGGGATTTATGGGGTGTCTTTTGGGATTTATGGGGTGTCTAGAGAGCTAACAGCTGCAAAGCGCACAATTTAGAAGCAAGTCTGAAAGAGACAAAAAGCCCACTTAAAGAAATAGTGGCTTAAAAGTTGTCCCATCTTGGAAAAGATATGACTGTCCAGGTCCTAGAAACTGTATACAGGTTCTTTTCACTTGGGGGAGGAAAAGAGGAAGGAAGTTCATTCCCTGTGACTTAAAACCAAGCTGGTGGTTCCAAGAGTCGGTGGCGGTGCTTGGCCAAGTTCTCAGCTCCGCTCTGCTTTCATTCTTCAGCTCTCAGCCCCTTGAAATTAAAGGGCGCTCCGGTGTCTCCGCGTCTCCCATGCCATCCTTGGGCTGGCAGCTTCTTCTCCAGCAGCATGAGGAAAGGCTGGGACCAGATGATTGTTATGGCAAGGAAATGGACTTTGATTCTTTGGCCTTGGGGGCAGGGGTAGAATGCTGATGGGGACCTGTGATGAGGAGCAGGTAACTCCCATATGAAAACTGGAATGACCTTACGGGAATGGGAAGGCTCACTTCTGCCGGACGAAACCAGTCTGTGCCTTATGTCATCAAAACCCAGATTAGTCAGCGTTAACGTATGTGCTGGCAAGAAGCAAGCATCACTTGGCTCCTTGGGACAATCACCAGGGAAACGGAGTGCAAAGACTCAACTTGTGTCTACTCTCAGGGAATTTGCTTTGCTATGTCTCTTACTGTCTCCTTTTGGGTCACATTTGTTCATTCAGGAGGCCTACCTTAACCCCAGGCCAGGAGAGAACTCTCAGCAGGAAAGACAAGTGGAGAGAGTGGGAGGGAGGCAAAGAGGGAGGAGGAGAGAGAGGGAGGAGGGAGGGAGGGAGGTCACATAAAATCAGTACTATATATAGAACATATGACGTAACTCCTATTGAGTACAGCCTCGTCAAAGCAGACAACAGGAGGCCGGAGCAACAGGGTGCGTTTGGAAAATCCCTTCTTATTTACTTCTATGCTTTTGAAACAGTGGGAAAGTCTATCATACGTTGTTTTAAATAAGAAGTTCTTATTTCAAAGTTCCTTTTTATTATCCTACAGATGGGAACACGAAGGCCCAAGGGCGGGAAGAGCTGAAGAGGAAGCTGTTATCAGCAAGTCATCGCCAATGCAGATTTGGATTCAGGGCCAACATCTTGTGCTTTAAAGGGGGCATGGTCTACGTTTCGGAGGTGACATAAACTTTAAAAGGTCAGGTCTATTTGGAGGACCAGGTCACTAAGGGTGTGGTGTCAAGCGGGATTGTTGCACAATGGTTTCTTGTTTTTTTCTCTTTTGTTTCCTGGTCACTATGAGACGAACTCTGCTCCACCGCGTGTGCCCATCGTGACATGGTGTTTTACCACACGCTCTACAGCAACAGTCCAGTAAGGGGCGGAGCTTCCAAACTGGTGCTCTTCACTTAATCTTCTATCTTTTTAAATTGACTGTCTCAGGTAGTGTGTTATAGTAACAGAAAGCAACGTAAAACAACCTCTCCGCATAAGCTTTCACATGGTCCCATCATAATGACTCGTTTTTGTTTAAAAGGTTCCTTAAATAATTTCCTTGAATATGTAAAGCAGTTTCACAGTGCCTGAATCAACATACCAACACAAAAATCCTTCAGCCCCTGGTCTCTATTTTCTGTATTCGTGGGTAGCATTTGTTTGCTTGTCTGTTTGTTGTTTTTGTGTAACTCTTCCAGGGACATTTCTATATACAAACAACCTATGGTAGACTTTCCCACTGTTTTAAAAGTATAAAATTCTGTATATTCTGTTATTATCTTGTTTTTTTTTATTTTCGAGACAGGGTTTTTTTTTTGGTGTAGCCTTGTTTTTTATCTTGTTTTAAAATGTTTATTTATTTGTGTATGCATGAAAGCACAGGTCACTGTGCTTGTGTGGAGGTCAGAGGACAACTTGCAGGACTCGATTCTCCCTTTCCTCTTATGGGCTCTGGGACTGGTTCTCAGTTCGTCAGGTTTGGTGGCAAGTGCCTGCTGCCACCGAGCCGTCTTGTCACTTCTTCGTCTTCTTCTATTTGATTTTCCCCTTTGGTTTTTTTGAGACAGGGTTCCTCTGTAGCTTTGGAGCCTGTCCTGGAACTCACTCTGTAGACCAGGCTGGCCTCGAACTCACAGAGATCTGCCCACCCCTGCCTCCTGAGTGCTGGGATTAAAGGCGTGCGCCATCACCATGCAGCCTTCTTCGTCTTCTTTTTAACCCAAGGAACATCTCTGCTGAGTAAAACGTATTTTGAATGAGAATAGACTTTTCTTCTGAGTAGAAAGAGTATCCTTATTCACTTAAAAATTATTTTTACTCCATTTATTTATTTTTATATGTATATGAGTGTGAGTGGAGAGGGCACGAATGTGCCAACGGTATGTGTGTGGACACCAGAGAACAACTTGTAGAAGTTGGTTCTTTACCTCCACCATGTGGGTCCTGAGGCTCAAACTCAGGTTGTCAGGCTTCGTGGCAAGCACCTTTATTCACTGAACCACCTTGCCAGCCCACTGCAAAGTTTTCTAAGGTGACGCAGTAGAGGTGCATAAAGGAGGCGAAGGGCCTGCTCTGCCTGCTTTCCCCTGGCTGGGATCCTCAGGAGTCAACAGGACCAAGTATAAAGTGAGCGTGTGTTCTCTCAAACTGACTGCGTATTGCATAGCTCATAAACATTTTAGTTATTGTTACTGATAAATTCATTTATTATTATACTTTTGGCCTGAGTTGACCTGAAGTTTTGGCTTATGTGGATAGAACTTTAAAATCGCCATTAATATGGTTCCAGAGACACCTAGAGGCACACAAAGCCATCCAGTTCCCTTAATACACTGGTGTCAAAAGCATGCACGCTAGTCTGATACCTAAGGACAGGAGCCAGGACTGGGGTAAGAGTGAATGACCTTCACTGAGCACGTGACAAACAACTCATTGTCTACTTCAGTGTTTTTGAGCTTAGAACATCTCTTTTATTTGGACTCTAGCCAGCTTTTTATCAACTTCCTGGGTTTGGGAGGGGGAATGATTCTGCACTGAGTCTGGGGAACTGTGTTGTGAGTCTTCCATCTTGCTGCTTATATGACTTTGGACAGCCATTGGTGGAAGACTCCGGATCTGCACGGCTCCTCCCAGTGTCTTGTCTGACCTTCTCAGAAGACTGGTCACCTCCTGGCTGAGAGTGTGTGACAAGGACTTGCCTGAGAGAGGCAGTGACCTCATCTTACTAAGCTGCAGGACTCTTCCTGCCAATGCTATTACACCTAAAAGGGCTGTCTTGCCCAGAGGCATGGGCGAGTCAGGAATGGGGCAGACAGTCTCCACCGGGTAACTGTGTGCGCTGTTCCCCAAGCTTCCAGGCCTGCCACACTGCTCTTTCTGCTCTGGGCAGTTGGCTCTACCTACCATTGCCGGAAAATCCTTTCAACTCTTTAGAGTGAAGTTACCAGCATCTCCCTCAACATCTATGACTTTCTTTTCTTCCTTCCCATGGTACCCAGTCTCCCCTTTCCCTAGCTTCTGCACCAGAAGCAAATATGTTAGATTACTCATGTATCCATAGCTATTTACTGAGCACCGACTGTGTACCAGAGCTAGCAGATGAGATCAATGCTTTCATAAAGAATCAGAGCATGGATAGGAGAAATAGCATATAACTAAAAATACATTTTTTTAAATTAATTGTGGCTATGGAAAAGAAAGAACAAGCTGCATGTTAGTTTGGGGATGAGATATGGATGGCCCAGGTTAGACAGGGCAGTCATGAGAGGCCTGCTGAGGAGGTGAAATTTGAGCTGAGCTGTGAAGGGCCAGATGTCCACAGCTGGTTACAAGCAGGAGGAAGGGCATTCCGGGCTCAGAGGAGAGCAGGTACCAAACTCTAGGCAGACTCAGCATTTTAGAAACAGGAGAAAGTCAGGTGCTAGGATGGAGTGGAGGATGGGTAGGGAAGAGTCAGGCCAGAAGGACTCTGAAGGTCTTGAGTGTAGTGTAGGGGTTTTTGTGTCTAGAAGCCACGGGACCAGTCGCAGTTAGGCAAGGGCTGACTAGAATCAACTCATTTAACCAGTGTTGACACTTAACTTCTTCTGTGATGGACCGGGAGCAAGATGCTGAGAGCAAAAGGGGCCAGAGAGGCATCTGTCCTTAGGTGTACCCTAGTAGAGAGGTGCTGTCCATGATTGCGGCCACTGCCCGGGGTGTGGCCTATTAGAGGTGTTGGTCCCCTAGAGCAGCCATCCACGTACAAGGTCTCATTTCCACTTTGCAGATTAGAGCATTCAGCCTGTCAGCTTCTCCCCTCATTGAGAACGTGATCCAGGGCCCCCTTCACCATCTTGGAGTGTAGTAAGAGTACAAACAGCGTCTGGAGGCCACGCAGGACCCACTGTTAAAAATCTACACTCTCTTAAAACCCTCAGTTGATCGGTATTCCATTAAATGTTGAAAAGGACAGAGAAGTGATGAGACAAATCGACTCTCAATATCTGAATAAGACGGTAACGAGGCAGAAATCTATTACTGTAACTTATACAGAGGCCAGCAACCTCTTACATTGGAGGCCCTCTACAGTTCAATGTGCATGCGCATTACTGAGGAGCAAACCCAGACTCTGATTCCCTTGTTTGGAATGGGATTTTGCATTCTGTGTGACTAGCACGTTTTAAGGTGATATGAACACTGCTGCTCTGACGAGCTGAACCTTGCATGACATTGCCCCAAGTGCGTATTTGATTGCCATGACTACGCTGCTGTTAGCTGTTTATTCACATTCTGCTGACAGGTGAACAAGACTTAGCTTATATTTGAGCTATGTCACCCAAGGTGGGCATGTGGATTCCTATCCTTATCTATAAAATGGGAGTGGTTTCTCTTCAAGGATTGCCCGGACAGTACAGGTCACCATGGTATCATGTGCTTGGCACAGAGCCTGGCACACAGCAGGTGCTTAACATTTAGTAGCTAATTTTCTAGAATTTACACCCTTCTTTCAGCCTTAAAATTTGGGGTTCTTTCTACCAGGTCCATGGAAATCAGAAATTGTCTCAGTGAGTAGAGAAGGATAGTAATTAAAATTACTTAACACTAATTGAATATGGGTTGAGCTAATTGATGGAGTAATCACCTCGGAAGGTGGTAAGTTTACTTTGGCAACTCCAAGGACATTTCTATATCTGGAGTTGGCTACCCATCAGAGCAACCCCTTCTGAAGAGGCTACTGAGACTTGGAGATGTGCCTTTGGGTGTCTGCCTTCTCCTTTCCAGGTCATGTGCTTGTACAGACTGTCCATTCTGACAGCAACCACGAGCCCTTAGGTTTAATTGCAAAGAGCACAGTGCCTATTCCAGTTTAGTAATGGCGGCTTCTTCTTCTTCTTCTTCTTCTTCTTCTTCTTCTTCTTCTTCTTCTTCTTCTTCTTCTTCTTCTTCTTCTTCTTCTTCCTCTTCTTCCTCTTCTTCCTCTTCTTCCTCTTCTTCTTTTTTTTAAAGATTTATTTATTTATTATGTATACAGCAGTCTGTCTGCACGCCAGAAGAGGGAGCCAGATTTCATTATAGATGGTTGTGAGCCATCATGTGGTTGCTGGGAATTGAACTCAGGACCTCTGGAAGAGCAGCCAGTGCTCTTAACCTCTGAGCCATCTCTCCAGCCCCCTCTTCTTCTTCTTTAGACATGATTTCTCTGTAGCTTTGGTGCTTGCCCTGGAACTAGCTAGCTCTTATAGACCAGGCTGGCCTCAAAATCACAGAGATCCACTCACCTCTGTCTCCCGAGTGCTGAGATTAAAGGCATGCACCACCACTGCCCAGCTTAGTAATGGCTTCTTGAGGAGATGCCTAGGTCCACAGATGGCCTTGGTAACAGGGTAGTGACTGAATTTCCAGGTTACTGCAGCCACTGAAACAAGCCCTCTCAAACAAGGAGAGGGCGTAAACACTTCTTGATCATCTCCGCTTCAACTCTGCATATTGGCTTTCCTGAAAGTGCTGGAAACCCTTGGGATGGGTCCAGGCAGTCTCTAGATCCTGATTAGAAATAATCGGTAGAGCTCTTAATGATTTACAAAGCACTTGGTTTCATTTCAGGATCTTGCAAAGGACATAAAACAGATATTACACAAACTACACTTGAGGATATTAAAGGGATTAAATAACTGGACCCTGTCACTTCTCAGGCACTGCCTTCTGATTCTACCCCTGTGCTTATCCAGTCTCTATTTGTAGGACAGCCAGTCGGAACAGGACCAGGGCTGAGCCTGGAGACTGCAGTGCTGAGAAGAAGCAGACCTGGCCTCTTTTTAAGAAGCCTGCTTTCTAGCATGGAAGAGGCTGAGCAGATCATCACCCAGATAAATTGGAGAGCGCTGCTGGGCCAAGGGCCAAGAAAGAGATGAAGGATGCTCTGAGAGCCTAATGGAGAGAGAGGAATTTGACATAAGAGAAGGAGCTTCTCTGAAACCACCCGGAGGGGATATGGAGGATGATCTGGGAGTGCCCCGACAAGGGCCCCTGCTTTTCCTCTAAGAATATTGTCCAGCCAGCCAAAGGACTGGCAGAGGTTTGGTATAAAAACTTCCTAAGCACAGATTCCCATCTGCCTTCTCATCTTTCCCTTATTTTCTTAATTCCCTGGAACATCCTTGCAGGCAGAGATTAGTCATTGAATAACGTGACTTTCAAAGGCATTCATTTGAGACCCAAGGAAGTTCAACGGGGATTTCAAGCCATTTCCTGTACAAGACTTAGACTCCATAGGCTAGAATGTTTATTAAAACATTTAGCATATGTTCCTTGCTTATTATTGTTTATGCTTGTTGTAATTCTAATTATACATGCCTCCCCAGCGAATGTCCCCAGAATGAAGGCAGCAGAGGAGAGAAGACAAAATACCATGTTCTTTCCAGGCAGATGGTGTTCTACAGTTGGCCTCCAGGCCTTTGTCTGAGGCATAGCAATGTATCTGGAACCATAAGAAAGAACTGTAAGAAAGCACACTTTAGTTCTGGAATTGAAGGCTGAAAGGACAGGGCTCCGAGGTTCAAATTCCACCTAGCAGATTCTAAGCAAATAATTTGCTGCTTTATATCTGCCTGGCTTCATCTGCCAACCGAGGAAGATAAGATGTCTTCTAAAAATGTGACGGTGCAACAAGATGGTACTTGTGAAATGCTTGCCACGTGACATGCAGCAAGCAGTACGATGGTAGCTGACACCGAGCCCAGGAGACGGCAAGGCAGTTCCTCTGCTCCCTTATCACGCATGCAGAAGACCTCTTGTGAAACATGATTGCGATCTCCGTTGAGGTTAGTTGATCAGTGATCTTGCCACTGCTAATCTTAGTCTAACTTTTGCTGCCATAATTAAATACAGAGGCCTGGGCAATTTGCTAAGAATGGATGCTCATTTAACTGACAGTTCTGGGGACTAGGGGGCCCAAGAAAATGGCGCAGGCATCTGCTTAACATCCAGTGAAGGCCTTGGCCTGTACCGTAATGCGACAGAAGGTATCACAGGGCAAGGCAGCGAGGGGACACCAGCACAAGTCCTTCTCTTTCTCTGTGAATCTCATCACAAAGAGCCTCACCCAACATGACTCTTTCTAAGCCTAATTGCCTCCTGGGGCACCACCTCCAAATACCACCAACATGCAAATTTAGGGATTAGGTTTCAATAAAAGTTATAGAAGAAACAAACAAAAAAACAGGCCAAGTTAGTGTCCAAAAATCTCCACAAGGACTTGTTCAGCTTCCATTGAATCCCTCCATACCGCCATTCATTCACTCCTACCAGTCCTTTACACTTCCTGTTTTTGTCTCGGCAATATTCACTCCCTGCTTCCGAAAGCTGTATCTTTCTGGAGCCTTTCCCATTTCTCTATAAATACTACTCACCTCCCCCTTTTAGGCATTGAGGCTATAGCGAGGGACACAGATTCAAAGCTCTTACCCTCGCATGTACAGATTAAATTTTGCTTTACGGAACCAGGCAACATGTAACACACAAATAGAAGACAAAGATATGTCATATGGGGAAGTTCTGTCTGGGGGGAAAATGTGATGCTATAAGGCCTGTCGGAATATAGGTGGGGAGCCTACAGGAGAGGATGGATGGTTGGGGAAGACCTTTAGAGGCTATTGGATGGTAGCATCTAGACAAGTGAAGAGATGGGAAAAGACTGCTCCTGGCAGAGGAAAGAGGAAACAGAAACAGTGAGGTGATACAGAGCAGAAGAGAATGTTGTGAGCTAAGCTGGAGATGGGGCAGGACCTGGATTGAGGGTCCACCTCTCTCTGAGACTCCCTCGGTGTCCTAAGAACAGCTGTTGGAGTCCTTTCTATCCTGGGAGTGAATTGAACTTTCCGTGTCTATAACCCAAGTACAGTTCCTGGCTTTCTAAATGATGACTGGAGGACACTGGCAATATGCCTCAGTATGCAAAAGTGCTTGCTGCCAAGGCAAGTGACCTGAATTGGTCCCTGGGACCCAAATGGTGGAAAGAGGAAATGGACTTCCCCAACTTGTTCTTTGACCTCTACATAAGTGCCATAGCTTGCATGTGTATGTATGCATGGACAAATACATAATAAATACATTTTTAAAAGTTTTCATAGAGTTACTGGTGGTAGAGATGGAGATTGGGGGGAATGGAGCCAGTCGAATGCAGCGTGTCTCAGGAATCCTTGCCGAGTCAGCACTCACAATACACTTTCTTCCAACTAATTGATAACATCTTAGCATTAGCACAAAAGCTGCAAACGGTTCCAGAAGATGCCCTGCCTCTGGCTCAGGCCAACATAAATGTTCGTCCCTCCCAGATGGAGGTACAGCCAGCCAGAAGGTGTTCTAGAAATGAACCCGAGTTTGTCAATCAAGATCTAATCAATTTCAAACTAGAATCTGGAGCAGAGTGTAGATGACCTAAGAGGAAAGAAAGACAGGGGTGTGGCCTTTCCAATCCCAAGTGAGGCTAAGCCGTTAGGACATCCGACATTGGCAAAACAGTCCTGGCCGAGGGAATCTGACAGTTGAGCATGACAACTGGGGAAAAAGCTGGGGCCACAAAGGATGGGGAAGCGAGAGTGAGGGTCTGACTCATCACCACTAATGAAACCTTGAGCCACGCTCAGCTTTTCCTGCCAGCTCAGGCCCAGTGAAAGCCGTTTGCTCAAATCCTGTTCTATTTGAGGAAACGCCAGCTGCACTGGAGGAAGTACGGCTTGTTCCACATCGGGAACAAGAGCCCCTTCTCTTTGCTTATGGGTGTTTGTGAGCACCAGCCCTGGAGAGTGCCGGGTTATCCTGCTGCTCAAATAAGTTAGGGCAGCACAGTCTAGCCTGAGAGGCCAAACAGCTATCCTGCTCGGAGACTGGGAGAAGCTGAACTGGCATCTCCCCCAGGAACTGTGGGTTTTAGTCTCTCTAAAAGAAGCCTGCAATTCTCCTGTACCAACTCCAAAGGAAAGAAGTGAAGTGGCCAGGTTTCACTCACGGTCCTACCTGTTCCCTTCTCTTGACGTGGAAGAGGAGCACAGAAAACCTGACCACTTTTCCAGGTCACCAGGGCATTGTTGCCTTTGGACTAGAGGCTGTGTGCATTCTGACATACATTTGTTTCCCTGGAAACCGTGGCTGAGGTGCATTCGGGCAAGCAAACTGCACAGGACCTGTTAGGCAGGAGAGGATGTCTCTCCTTTATCTGTTAAGTTTGGTTTAATGACATAGACTACTAACGGTGAAGGGATTGAGCCTAGGACATACACTAAGGAGTTCAGGGGCCTCAACCCCCATCCCCGAGTCCTACTGTGGCAAGTTATCTGCTCATCCTGCACACAGTGTGGGGTAAACCTCTACAAACTGTTCTTTGCTTAGCATCTCAGTGGCTATTTTTGTTGCAAGGACTATGGCACAGAGAAAATGAGTAGGTAGCTGGAAGAAACGAAACCTTCTTTATTAACCAGGGCACCCTTACATCTGCCATTTTGGGTCCTATTCGAAAGTAGAATGAGTCAAGACTAGTCTTTTATCATGGTAAAGGACAAGCATCAGAGTTTATTTAGATGTTATTTCGGTGATCAGCAGCCACCCGTAGCAGGCTGTGTTTGGCCTAGAAAGACCAAAACTGAGCAGGCTGTGTTTGGCCTAGAAAGGCCAAAACTGCTTTCTTTCTGCTGCTCACGTCTGCAAGAGACCCTTGGTCCAGCACTGTGTACCTCTCGGCTCTTGCACCTTTTGCGTATTGAGAGAGTTGACCTAGCCCCATGATGTTTGGCATATGTAGAGGTGGTGCAAAGTCACCATCTTACATTTGTGAGTATGTTTTGTGTGTGGAGGCCAGGAATTGATGTCATCAGTCGTCTTTCTTGATCACTCTCTACCTTTTTTTTTTTTTTTTTGAGACGGGGTCCTTTGTTAGACCTGAGGATTGCCTATTAGACTGTGTGACTAGCAAACTTCAGGGGTCTTCCTGTCTCCATCTGCTCAACACTGATAGACACTGATATTACAGGTGTGTTATGATCACGTGGCTTTTTACATGGGTGCTGGGATTCAAACTCAGTTTTCCTGCTTGTTCTTGGCAAGAACTTTCTTAACTGAGCTATGGCCTCCACTCTTGTTACAAAGCAGCAGCGAATGTTGGCTTCAGGGTCTCCTGGAATGGCAGGCATCTAGCCAAAGGAGAATGTGACCACGCTGCTTTGGTTCTGTGGCACAGTATTTCTTATTATGATTGTCTGTTATTTATGAGCAGCAATTCCAGTTTTCTACTTAAGGAAGTGGTGTAGGGTTTTCACTTATAATAAATGTATTTATGTGGATGAGAACATTTAAAGAAATACATGAATGTGGTATCAACATAAGACAAAAATACTGTGTGGGATGTCCAGGAACAGTTGGATTTTTGGAAAAGCAGAGCCAAGTGATCTTTGTGCACCTTCATTCCAGCTTTGAACACAGCTGGAAGGACAAGTGTCCTTATCTGAATGCAAAACACTCACTGGTTATCCCTGAGCCATCTGAAATGCAAACCTGTCCATCTGACATCTCTAGTGCAGCGGGTGATACCCTGGGAGATCAACACATGGTTCTGATGCTGTCAGTGCAGGATTCTGTGGAACATACTGTGACGTAACCGCTTATTTCATGGTGGAGAGTAAAAGAAAAATCCCTGCTCCTATACTAAGGTTCACAAAGCAACCATGCATGCACACACACACACACATACACACACACACATACACATGCTCTCTCTCTCACACACACACTACTCCTCACATACAGATCAGAGACCTCTTTGGCATTCTTGTGCTGCTATTTACTGTGACTCTAGCAAGCATCTTAGCTCTCCATGTTCTGTTTCCTCACCTATCATGCTACACACATGTCTCACACATATGCGTGCGTTGTCTGGAATGCAGTCCTATATTTTTATATATTATATATAATTATTTATTATGTATATATTTATATAATATATAATTTTATGATATAGAAATTTAGAGAACTTCTGTATGACATTTTAGACCCTATCTGGGGAAAGGCAAGGTTGAATTAGAAGCAGATGACTACATCAGTGACTGTGTTCACCATTTGATTGTCAGTTTCTTTGTTTTCAAATCTTATTGGCTTCCCATTTGGAGCATTTTTAAATTGACTGGCTGTTGGGTTCAAATGGTGTTTTAAACAAGTTTTGGCGCGGGCTAAAGAGTTTGGGCGTGCCACCAAACTGCCTTGGCTGAGTGACAGTTTAAACACAGCCAAACAGCTGGTCCTGCGAGGAGACTCCTTGATGGAACGATTTCCCAGGAACAATGACTTGTCTTGAGCTTTCTTGGCTTTGGTCTCCTCGGGTCCCAGGGACTCTGCTGGTCAGGAGCATCACTGACTCTCAGTGAGATGGATGCATCTGTGTTCTCTTTTCTCTGCCCACTGGCCCTGGTTAACTGATTTCTAGTAGTAGTGGAGAGCTGTTGCCTTTGGGGCAGAGCTGGGAGCAAAGAGATAGAAATTGGTTTTTCTTGTCACCTTACCTCCCATTTCAGGAAGTTGGGAGCTTGAGAGCACTTTCCGCTTAAGTACTGTCTCTGCCCCCTCCTCCATCCAAGCTGTTGGGTCATTGTTAATCTTTGGGGGGAGGGATTTTACTCAAGCAATAGCTGAGAAGAACTAACTTTCAATATTTCCACAGAAGGAAAAAGCAGCACTTTTAACTGCTTCCCCAAACACTGAAAATGAAAGTATTAAAATCTGAGATATATGAACCTAGCGTGACCAAACAATGCTTCTTATGTGCCCATAATTTAAATATTTTACTGGATTTTACACATGCTTATTGAATCCAGACAAACACCAACAAGCTGGTAAGTGTTATGATTAAGTGGCAGAAGGTACCCTTGGCAAGGCAGGGCCAAGGTGTGCCACAGAGAGATCACACCACGTGACAGATCTCACAGAAGGAGTTTATTGGCAGGGGGGAGCCAAAGGATGACTCAGAGTGGAGATATGAGAGACTGACAGATAGACAGTCAGACAGACAAAGAGAGAGAGAGAGAGCGGGAGACAGACAGACACACACACACACACACACACACAGAGAGAGAGAGAGAGAGAGAAAGAGCTGTGATGTCGGGAAGGATCTTTCAGAGAGTGTGCGTGTGGCATAGGGAAGTTACACGACTCACAGAGACAGTGGAAATGCTCTGCCCCTGAGCTGCTGAAGGTAGGCTGTGAGAGTGTCTGGTTTTTAAGAAGAACAGGGATTAAAAACGAGTTAACCTTTCTGAGGACAAAGAATAATCCCAGAAAATATAAATTGGAGGTTGAATCCTGGGCAACACGGCCAAACTTTGCCGTTTCTAGTGCCGTGGCCGCATGCACAGTTATTAGGAAAGAGAAGCAAGACAGTGCCATGGCGGTGGTGAGTCGAGACAATGTGCAATGTCGTGAGCACCCTTCCATTATTTAACCTCAAAACCGGTTCAAGGTGGATCTCAGCACATGTGTGTCAATGAGCATGTGATGGAAGTGACTGCTTGATAGGGAGGGGCTAGAAGTGTCCAAGTGGAAGATGAGTGCTCTTAAGCTGTGACATCACCGTGGAGGTGGCATTGCACGTGGAGGCCTGCGTTGGACCTGTTCTCCATCCAGGGATGTCCTTCAAGGCATGGTAGTATTGACTGGCCGGATGGCTGCCAATAAACTTGCCAAAGGCATTTCTGCATCATTGAGTGTGCCTCAAATGAGGTGTGCATGTCTTTAGACCCCTGACTTTTCAGAGCAGTAAAGATGCTACCAACTGGAGATGATGAAGCACCCATCTCTGTGCCTGCTTTGAGATGTAGTTTAGAGTTTTTGAGGTTTGCTGTGAGGGTTTAAGGACATTGATTTGGACCAAGTAGAATATTAAGAGGGGATAAAGTGTCTGAGACTGAGGCACCTCCATTCCTTTCCTTACCTAAAAGCAGGAGTGAGTGAAAGTCCAGAACCTTAAATCACTCAGTCTGCTGGGCTTAGAGAGGACAGCAAGGAGGATGTTGGTATAGAGGCATGGAGAATGTTGGCATAGAGATACAAATACATTCTGTGCAATATCCTGTGTGGAATCAGCTCTGCCCCAGGCATTTGCTGCAGGGTTTCTGATGGCAGAGATGCACGGGTGATTAGTAAAACCTCCTGAGTCTCCCGGCAGCTGTTCTTCCCATTCCAGGTATTGATTCCAAAGGAAACAGCCTCAGAGGCAATTGCTTCGGCAGGCATGCTCTAGAGAGGACTCTTGCTTGATGAAGGATCAGAGGCCACAGTTAAAAAGACTAATGCTTGTTAAGGGCTTCCCATGCATGCCAGTGTGCCAAGGCCTGGATACTTGGACACTGTCAGTCTTCTAGGCAGCCCCATGGCAGTTATACAACAGGAGATGTCTGTTAGTCCCACTCCCAGGGATCCGTTCTCATCTCCCCACGGCCTCTGGTTTCCCTATTGCAGTCTCATCCTCTGTGTGCAAGGCTTCTCTGGCATGACCAACCAGGATTCCTTCTCCTCCTATTATGGTACCCAAAACTTTCTTTACCCAGAGAGTGCGAGGGAGGCCCCCTTAGCATTGTTCTCCCAGCACGAGGAGTCTTTAGCATCTCAGGCAAGAGCAGAAGGATGCCTGGGAACTTAGTCACTGCCATGCAGGTGTCTGGGCCAGACTCCCAGCAGCTTCTGCTACAGTTTGCTCCCAGTTTGCATGACGCTCCTCTTCCCATTTGTGAGAGGCCCCACATGACCCTCTCTTCAGCAGAGTAAATTGACTTTTAGCTAGAGTGTTTTTGTGACCCTGCCAGTTCAGGTGTGTCTGACTCCGAGGTCTCTGCTATGGACTTGACCACGTAGTCCTGGAGCCTCTGATCCTGAGGATTCTAGGGTTATCTGATCAGTTATATTTTAGCTTCTTTAGAATTTGTCAGTGTTGGCACCTCAAATGTCCTTCCCCTGTCTGCTATGTGTTGACTGTGTCTACAGCAGGGTACAGCACTGGTTCAAACTGAGCTAGGCTGGCACAGCACATCCCAATCCTCCAAGCTGAATGACTCTTCCCTATATTGTCCTGATCTTCAGCCCAGCGGGCCTGGGCTGACTGTTCTGCATCTGTGAACTCGAACACAGTTTGAAAACATGAAAAGGCATTGGGTCTATTCTAAGCATGAACCCACATTTGCATCTTGTCATTTGCTGAATGATATAGCCACTCACACAGTATTTAGACAGCATTAGGCATTAGATTCATCTTTGATGATTTAAGGTATATCAAAGAATGACTATAGTTTATGTGCAAATCCTACATTTTGTAGAAGAGACCTGAGCATCAGCAGATTTTATTATATGTCATGGGCCCTGGAATCAACAACCCACAGGATGACTGTACTCAGTATTGGAGCCTTTGAGTTCGTGTTTGGGGCTGAGGAAGCCAGAAACTGGTTAAAGTTGTTGTCTCTGTGGTATTATGGTTTGCAGCTTATGTGATCTCATTGCTTCTCCGAGGCAAAGTTGTGTGCTATGGCTGCTACCCAGCATCTGAAGTAACAGGGCACCACTGCTTGTGGAAAAGCAGAGACTAATGAGGAGGGAGAACACCCTCCTTACAGTTGAATGGTCCCTCTCCTGTGCCTGGATTTAAAGCCGTGTGGTTGCAGTTCGACATTCCATTAGCAACGGCTCAGGCTGGCAGTGCTCTCAGTTTCCTGGATCTTGCCACTCAAACGTATCGGGTGTACTTGGTTGCCCTAGCCTGCCACTCAGGAAGGATGATCTTCTAGGCCAGAGGTCACAGACTGGCTGCCTCCACGCTGCCCCAGCCACCAGATGGTTTTGATTTGGTCTATACCAGAGTTAAAATACTTTCAAGAAATAATTTTATGCATGTGGTAGCTTTGCCTGCATCGTTGTCTGTGTGTCATGTGCATGCAGTACCATGGAGGCGAGAAGAAGGTGTTGGACTCCCTGGAACTAGAGTTAGAGAGGATTGTGAGTTCCCACGTAGGTGCTAGGAATTGAACCCCAATAGGTTCTCTGGAGGAGTAGCCAGTGCTCTTAATCTCTGAGCCACCTTTGCAAGTCCCCAGGTTTAAAATCTTAAATGACTATCACTCAATAAGCAGCAAAATCTACCTGTACATGCTCGCACTGCTGGTTTCTATTGAAAAGCTAGAGGATCGAACGCTGGTGTTTGTTACTGACTCTTTTCCATGAGTTGTGAGTTCTTCACGGGCCATGGCCTCCTCCCCCAGGACACTTCACTTCTTCACAGTCCCAGTCAACAGAGGGAGTGGAGTGTGAGCGTCTCAGCACGGGCTGTTGTCTCCTGCAACCTGCAGTATAGAAGAGGGGCTTAACAATGCAGGGCCCAAACCCAGGACTCTCCCTGCCTGCAGAAGGGTGAGCTGAATCCAGCCCAGTCACCTGCCACTGTCTACTAAGGGTAAGGGGGGTAGAGGACATATTACTCCACTGTCTTAAAACATTTACCATCTGAACCTTTATGAAAAGGGACTATTGATTTCATTGGGCCAGGAGACAGCTCGCTCCTTACCATGCTTGCCATACAGACACGAGGACCTGAGTTTGATTCCTAGGAGCCACATTAATGGTGGTGTGCGCTTGTAGCCCTGTGTACTGGGGGGGGGGGGAGTACAGGAGAATCCCTGGAGTCCACTGGCCAGCTAACCCAGTCTCGTTGGCAAGCTCTAGGCCAGTGAGAGATTTTGTTTCAGAAATAAGGTGGTGGACTGCATTACTGAGGGACCACGTGACTGAGGACTTGCACTGAGGATGACAGTCTCCAAGCTTCCACACCCGTGTGCACACATGTATGTATACTTGCACATACATGTGTAGTGGAACGCACACACACACACACACACACACACACACACCCCATTCTTGATCTAGCATGGCTAGAGTGCTAACACGTCACTACCAAGCAGCCTGCATGGTGCTCTCGTTCCCATTCCTCCTCTGTCCTTTGGCCTTTCCTTTCCTTTTCCCTCTCTGTCAAGGTCGCAAATTCATGATCCTCTAACCTGGGATTACAAGTTTGTGCTGTCATATCCGGCCATGTCAAGGCATTTTCTAAACAAACGTTTTCTTATACTTCTGCCATCAATTAAAATAGCTTCGAAACGAAGAGGGAAGTTGGCTATTTTTACTCTCTAGACCCTGAGTTGTCAGCAGGTCACATAATGTCACTGTTAGTGGTCAGGGCCATGAGCTGCCTTTTTTTTTTTTTTTAAATGTTCCTCTCACCTGCCTGCCATAGCCATGAGTAAGAAGAGCTGGTCTCTCTGACATTATTGGCTTCCATTTTTCTGACTTTAGGCCTGACCTGCAGGCATTGGCTTCTTCCCCTGGTCCCCCCATGAGAAAGCTACTGCTGTCTGGAGCATGTGTAGTTCTCTTCCATCTGCTCCTACGCTCCCCCGCACCCATTTTCTTCTCAAGATGACCCTGCTAACTGGGGCTGCCCATCCACTGACACCTCTTCTCTGCCTTCCTTGCCAAGTAGTACAGCTCCAAATCATGATGGAAAATGCTAGAACCTTGCTTTTCTAGTCATCTTCCCATAGGGGCCGGAGATGGTTCCATGACCCTCTCTGCTCCTGGCAGAAAAAGGTGATTTCTCAGAGGCTTCTGGGAGATATTTTCTTCCTTTCTATATAGCAATTTATGTGTGAGAAAGATTTCTCTGTTCTTGCCCTTCTGGTTCTGGGTGCAACTTTGTTAGGATGTGGTGTCTGGAACTGCTGCAGCCATGAGGGAGGACATTGGTAATATGTTAAAAAAAATAGTAGGAGAAAGAAAGAGAGGCTCTTGGTGGATATACTCTAGCTTTGAATCACCTCTATTCACATGGGGAAACAAATAAAGCTTACTGAAGTCACTTTGGGGTTGAAGAATGGTGGCATAGACCTGTAATCCCAGCATTTTGGAGGCTGAGGCAGGATCATTGTAAATTGAAGACCATTTTATGCTATATAATGAGAGCTTATCTGAATGGAATGAAGCAGAATGAAAAGCTACTTCATGCCAGCTATTTTGACATAGCCAAGGGCATCCTAATCCCAACATTCAGTCTTCTTTTACTCATGGTTTCCACAAATGAAAACATTGATGCATCTAGCTCTTACTGTGAGTGAGGTGCTGTCCCGAGTCTTTTGTGCACCAGTTAATTCAGTTTCCATGGTGATGTGAGGAAACCGGCACTTCCTCCATGCAGTCGCTGAAAATTCATACTCTGGCATGATGCAGAACCACGAGTTAGTCCTGGGGTTTCTGAATTCCCAGGCTCTGGGCCCAGTGGCAACCTGGTGTCCCTTAACAGAAAGAGAATGGCTTGTTCCATGTCACATGGCACTGTGCTGGCACAGACTCTGGCACAGACACTGGAACCTCTCTGCTCGGCGGTCCGCCCTCCTCCCCCTTGAACTTGCTTGCTTCCTTATCTTAGCGGGTTCTCAGTTCTAGCACGAGGCTTTTAAGGCTCCTCGACAACCACCTGCTACTCTTGCTTCCTCCCTTTAGGCTTCAGACATCAGACCTTGGCCCGGCTGGGTGAACTCAGGAAGAGGGTGTAGGAAGTCTGATCACATATGCTTTCTATCCTGATGTGAGAAAATTGCCTGGCAGACACATGCTTTGGACTTGAAGCCAGGCAGAGTTAAATTCAGTCATGGCTTGCTGCTTCTACCTGTGTTACCTTGGGAAAATTTCTTTCCCTTTCTGAGTATTGGCATTCTCTTCTGTAAGATGGGATAATAAAGACCTATATGCTAGGGTCACTTTGGAATATTAAACGGGAGTGTTGACACCAAATACTCATCAAAGAACTCTACTCCAATCTTTGTTTATAATTTTGCTCAATATATAGAAATAGTGGTACAGCATTAAGAGCACTTCCTCTATTCATTCAAGCAAACCTAAAAAGTAGGTCTGTTTTCAATTCCCATTTTCCAAGGGAGGGAAGTTGGACAGCTAAGTGAACCTCAGCCAGGGTCACACCGCAGTTAGAAGGCGAGTGGGCATGAGAACTTCTGTCAATCAGTGCTTCCTCGGCTGACTTTTTCAGCAATTCTCCCTTGTCCTCAGCAATAGCCATGGGCATGGGAGCATGCACCAGGGGGTCACGAGCTCAGTTAATCCCTCTGCAGCGGTTGGGAGTGTGCCACTGTGGGCGTCTTGTCAGAGAGGAAGAAACTGCTTTGGCATGATTATGTAAGCTGTCTGCAGTGTGTGGGTGGTGGAGCTAGGCTGTCCATGCAGAATGGCGGAGAAGTGGGAAACTCTCCAGGGCCACAAAGGAGGGGAGGGGGCTTTCCCAGCACCACACAGCGAAGGAATAGTAATTATGGAGAGGTCCCTGCCCTGTCCCTTGCACTAGTGATGGGAAATGGTTCGGTGAGTTAGAACACATGCTTTGGGAATGTACAGACCTATGTTCAAGCCAAGCTGCAACCATCAAAGAGTGGTTCCCCCTCCCATCCTATCTCTTCTGCAAAATGGGATGATAGGGCTGCTCTCCCCCGGGTTTGAGGAGAAGCAAGTGAGGACCCTTCATCACACGTCTGCCAGGATAACTGTCATGCAGTCAGTCTGGGGCAGTTTAGGTAGCTCTGTTCTTACTGGAAGGATCTGTGAGCCAGAGAGGTTTGAGAACACTGCTCCATGAAAAGAAATCACGAGGTCTGCTTTATGACTGACTGCTTCTCATGGTGGAGGCCAGAAGTTTGAGGAGGTTGAGACAATGAATCATATCTAGGAGTGTCTACATGAGACACTCTTGTTCTGGGACACTCATATGCACTTGCAAACTGCATGCACATGCTTATACATATGTTTGTGTACAGGCACATATATTTATGCATGATATACTTGTGACATATAGAGTCCTTACACATACAGACTTTGCAAGCACATGCAGAAACACACAGAACACTTGTGCACACACATACAAAACTGTGTGTTCCCACAGAATATAGTTGTGGCAGATAGATGCTCCCAAACTCGCATACACCGTGTACATGTGTGCACACTCCTATTTAGCACTGTTAACTCTTCAGCTCTCAGTCTCGAGATTCTAGCTTCAGAGCAACTGGCTGTCCTGACTCTTGGGAGTGGGCAGGCAGCCCATACTGTGTTCTCTTGCCCCTCTGACTTTCCACTCTTGGGTTTGGATTTCAGATGCCATTGAACAATTGGAATAAACTGCACACCTATGCATTTTAAACTGGAATGTTAGTTCTGTGAAGGGCAAGGAACAGCCTGACCATTCACAACACAATCACCTGACAGCCTGAGGCACAGTGACTCTTCAGTACCATCAGTGAGCTTCACCAGGATCCATATGTACCAGCAATGTGTATCTCCAGGATCCATATGTACCATCAATGAGCATCTCTAGGATCCAAGATCCATATGTACCATCATTGGACAACTCTAGGATCTATATGTACCACCAGTAAACATTTCTAGGATCTATATGTATCATTAGTGAGCATCACCAGGATCCATATGTTTCATCAGTGAGCATCTCCAGTATCTATATGTACCATCAGTGAGCATCGCCAGGATCCAGGATCCATATGTAACATTTGTGAGCATCATCAGGATCCATATGTACCATCAGTGGGAATCTCTAGGATCTATATGTACCACCAGTGAACATCTCCAGGACCCATATGTGCCATCAGTGAGCATCACCAGGATCCATATGTACCATCAGTGAACATCTCCAGGACCCATATGTACCACCAGTGAACATCTCCAGGACCCATATGTACCACCAGTGAACATCTCCAGGATCCATATGTAACACCAGTGAACATCTCCAGAATCCATATGTGCCATCTATGAGCTTGCCAGGATCCTTCTTGGCTGCAGGATAGGAAACCTGTTGCTTTATCCTGCAGCAACTTTGCCTAAGACACCTTGTAGAGCATTTTGGTCTTAGGGTCTATGGTGACTTTGTATACTTTTCCAAGGAGCCAAGCCTCAGAACACTATAAACATTCATGTAAAAAAAAACCCAATTTCCAGTTAGATTCCTACTCACAAAGAAAATAAATTCCAGAGAGGAGAATATCTAACTTTTATATGTGAACAGCTCTTTACTGTCATGTCCCCCATCACTACCGCTGTGTTTAGGAGACACCAGCAGCTGCCACAAGTAATAAGCTTGACAAGTCACTGTCTGGGCTGGAACAGACTGTTTTCTTTCTCTTGGGCCAGATTACAACAATAATTAGGCCCCTGTTAGACATCAAGAGGGCAGGAGTCAAGGGGGTTGGGGACCTAGAAAGACAAGCACAGGCATGATAGTAAAAAGCAGCAGCTCGGGGGAGAGCCATTTGCTTCAATTTATTCACTTACTCATTGATTAGATGGTCTTGGGGCACCTTCTAAGTGATCGGTACTACGTAAACTGTCTGGGAGAAAGTGAGGTAGACAGTCCGTGGCTTCTGGGCTCTTGAGCCTAGTTGCAGGGAAAGATCAGGACACAGGCTGCCAGCATTCAGTGCTCTCAGTGGTCCTGGGGATGATCAGGAGGGTCTCTGGCAGAGAAGGTGTTCAAGCTGAGGAGACGAGCAGTGCCTCGTCGGGATCTGGAGGCAAGAGAACAGTTAGTGGTCAGGCTCTGCAGGGAGAAAGGGAACACAGGCAGAAGCTCAGCATGGCAGCCATGGGGCAGGGTGGAGTACAGGGGTACACACAGCTTGCGCATGTGAGTCCTGGAAATTCAGGGGACCTGGGACTGAAGCATCACAGACTGAGAGAACCCCGGGCAAGTGGGGTGCTGTAGGAGACATAGTTCTGACTCTTGGGACCTGGATACAGGAGATGTGTGAGAAGGGGCTTAGTAATCACTGCTTATAAAACGGGCCATTCTCTGTACTGTTGCTTCTTCTGACAAATGAACAGGGAGGCCCATATAGCCTGTTGCGTATCTCCCAGTTGCTATTGTCCCTGTATCAGTCTGGATGAATGCCCCCACCACGTGAGTTACCCTCTCCCACCACGTTGCTCTTTGTGCCCTGAGGGGGGTGTACCTTGGGCATCTCTGTCCCCGCCAGAGGCTGTGACCCTGTAACACTCTCAATATTTTTTCTCGGGCCTGTTTTCACATGGATAGGAAAGTGACCCAATAAGGATATACCTTTCTCTACTCCAGGTACCCCTGGCCTGCCCTCAATACCTCAAGCTCATAGAGTTCAAGCTGGTCCATGGGCATTTCTTCAGAGATGGTTCCCTGAATAGGAGCCACCATTTCTTAAATTCTGCATTAGCTGTGTGTGTTTCCTTCCCCAGACTCCTCACAGTGGTGTTTGTCTTCCTTTGGTGTGGTTACCAAGTATCCTCTCCCCTCCTAAGAATGTAAGAGCATCCAGGTAGGGGGTATATATGACCTGCTCATTGCTACATCCTTTCATCTGGTACTATCTTGGGTATATGTTGTCTATGAAGTTGCCAGGTGTCAAAATGATAAATGATATTGGTGGGTTTAATATAGCCCATAGACGTTTGTAATACTTGTTAATTACACTCAAGCCTGACTTGTAAATATAAGAAGCTCCAATTTTCAAGAAATGTCACAAAATTATAGTGACACATCCTTGTCACTAGAGGGCGATGCACAGTCATAAAGCTGGGAGGCTACCAGGACCCCAACCCCTTAGGGAGACATGAAAGTCCAGCATTCAGTCCCTTCTGTTTTCTGCTATAGACACCCAGACTGGATAACATGTATTCATCTTTATAAAATACGTATTTAATCATATATATATTTTTTCTCTCTGCCATCTAACTCTTCTAGATCTTCCTGACCTCCCTATCCATCCAACATCATGGTCTTCCTTTTTTCCTTTTCCCTCTCTCCCTCTCTCCCTCCCTCCCTCCCTCCTTCCTTCCTTCCTTCCTCTCTCTTAAAAACAAGCAAGCAAACAAACAAACCATAAAAATAAAATCAGACAAACTAGAAAAAAGGAAAAAAGAACAAGACAAAACAATACAAAAAGTTCACTGAAACCATGACTACCTAGTAGGTATCAATTATAAACAGCGCCTCTTGGTTAGGGATGGGACTTTCTGTCCAGTTGCCTTTCTCAGGCCTGGAGTTTTTGTGCAGGTCCTGTGCCTGATGTTATAGTCTCTATGAGTTCATAAGTGTCTTAGTCCTGTTACATATATGGAAGATGATGTTTCTTGGGACCAGCTATATAAAATTCCAAACTGTGTAGACTGTTAAAAGTTAGAAAGCTTGCCAAAGTCTGGTGAGCTTAACCCCATGGAAGATGATGTTTCTTGGGACCGGCTATATAAAATTCTAAACTGTGTAGACTGTTAAAAGTTAGAAAGCCTGCCAAAGTCTGGTGAGCTTAACCCCAGCATCAAGGCCCTGGTGAGTGTTTCACAGTCCCTGCTTTGCCTTCCCCACTCTCTTGGAAGTCCATCAACACTCTTATTTCCTATCACATAGAAGAGATCTCCGTGTGTTCTATCTATGCCTCCATCCAGTACACTAACTCACTGCACCCTGGAGGTTAGACTTTCTGGTCCACAAAGCAGATGCCTACTGTATATGGTCTACTCTCTTGTGAGGAAGCCCACTTGGTGTACCTAGTGCTGTGGAAAGGTCCTTCCCCTCCCATGTCTCCGGTTCCTCCATCTTTAAACACATCCCTGTCCTTGTGATTAGAAGACTTCAGTCTTAGCTCTCTGGGGTTTCCGGCTTTTGGGTTTGTGGTTGTCATCGCTGGAATCTGTGCCCAACTCTAAGCTGAAGAAAGGTTTTTCAGATCGAAGGGCAATGGAGCAGGGATTGAACCTACAAACTTTGCAGAACCCTAGGGTAAGTCTGTGCCAAGCACATTGGGAATGCCTCAGTTTTAAGACCTAATAGAGGGGTTTCCAAAGTATGGTGGAGTTGCTGTCTATGCCCAACCACCTGGTATCCTAATTTGCTTCCTATTGCTGAGATAAACACTGTGATCAAAAACAACATGGGTAGGAGTAGGGGAAGGGCTTGTTTGGCTTACATATCCTGAATATGGTATGTCATCAAGGGAAGGCAAGGCAGGAACTCAAGCAGGACAGGAATCTGGAGGCAGAAACTGAAAGAGAGACCATGGAGGAAGGCTGCTTACTGACTTGATCCGCTTGCTTTTTTTTTTTTTTAAATGCAGTCCAGGATTACCAGCTCCAGTGAGCTGGGCCCTCTCACATCAATCATCAAGAAAATGTCTCAAGGACTTGCCTATAGGCTAATCTGATGGAGGTATTTTCTCAATTGAGGTTTGCTCTTCCTAGATCAAGCAGACAAAAACACAACACAATACACACACACACACACACAAACCCAACCAGCACACCTGGGGAGATGATTAAGTATGCAGATTATGGAGCAGTACCCACCTCCCCTAGAGGTCATAGGGTTTCTGTTGCTGCAACAAAACACCATGCCCCAAAAGCAAGTTGGGGAGGAAAGGGTTTGTTTGGCTTACACTTCCAGATCATAGTTCATCACTGAAGGAACTAAGAACAGGAACTCAAACAGAGGATCCTGGAGGCAAGAGCTGATGCAGGGGCCATGGAGAGGTGCTACTTACTGGTTTGCTCCGCATGGCTTGCTCAGCCTGCTTTCTTATAGAACCCAGGACCACCAGCCCAGGAATGGCAACACCCACCATGGACTGGGCCCTCCCCATTGATCACTAATTGAGAAAATGCCTTAAAACTGGGTCTCATGGAGGCATTTCCTCAGCTGAGGCTCTTTTCTCTCTGATGACTCTAACTGTGTCAGATTGACACACAAAAACCAGCCAGTACAAATGACCCTTTGTCAGCTTGACACATGCATGCATTGCTATTAAACCTCAACTCTTCCTTTCTTACTGATCCCTAAGATCTCACATTAAAATCATAATAATTTTTAAAGTCCCCCAGTCTTTACAAATTCAAACACATTAAGATTTCAGTCTCCTTAAAAGATCCAATCAGAAGTGCACTTTGAGATCTCACTTTGAAGAGGCACCATTTGCAGAGTGAAAGGAGTTTTCCCTTCTGTGTTAATTTTCTTAAATGAGCACTCACCTTTTACGCCTCATAGACTACTTCATTCCAAAATGAATCAAAAAGGACATAGAACTCACCTTTGCAGAAGACTCATAGGCTTCACCTCTACAGGAGTGGGGGGTTGGGCAGGAGACAAAGATCTGTAGCAGGAGACAAAACAAATTAAATTCCAAAGCCAAGAGTTAAGCTCCTCTAGACTGAAGCATTATTTGTTGTTGGATTTATAGTCACTGATCACCTGGGACAGGTGAGCCCAGCCAAGCATCCCCTGAAAGTAGCTCACAGTTTGATGTCCTTGAATTTGTTGTTACTGAAGAGGCTGCACTGTTGCTTTGGCTTGGGAGTGGCACTCACGGGGTTAAGATGCTTTCTAACTGGACTGGAGGACTAGGACAGAGCTATCTTGCATCACAAAGTGACTTGGGTTGTGACGAGAAATATTTCCTTCAGATCTCTCATCTCCAGACCCCTGACTTGCCCATCCTTTATCCATTTATAAGACCGATGGGTTTAGTGCAGGACCAATGGCAGAGACTCTCGGAGCCACAGCCACCATCATGCAGCAAGTGAAAGCTTGGGAGGGAAGGGGTTAACGATGGAGATGTTCCAGCAGCTTTCTTCCTTCTTAGGCCAACCAGAACCCTGAGAGGTGGGTAATGAGGACCAGGCCAGGTAAACAAGTGGCAGATGTCTGTGTGCTGGAGGTTGCCTCAAGTCACGCCAAATCAGGGGTCTAGGCTGCTGGGTTAGAGAGAATACTCAACTGGATTTAGCACCTGAAGTCTCCATGCAATTCACATCAATGGGGAGGGAGGAGATGGGGTTCGGAGAGACCAGAAAGATACAATAAAATCAACAAGTACAGGAGAGCAGTACCAGTGAAAGTCAGCCATGGAAGAAGATGAAAAGAAGTTAGAAATGCTAGCGATAACTGAACGTAGGAATGTGTCTTTGTAATCTGTTCACTCGGGAGCTGGAGGCAGGGAGGCCAGGAATTCAAGCCATCTTTTACTACATAGAGTTCAAGGCCAACCTGAGCTACAAGAAACCTAGCCTCTAAAACAAGTATATAAACAAATTTTAGAGGAAAGCATTGCTTTTAAAACAGTTCCTCCTATGCTCTTGACTGTGTTGACATGAGTCCCTCCTTTAATCTCCATCGGAGCTGCAAGGCAGGCTGTTTATATATATATATTAACCCGGAGATTAGTCCTAGTGAGAGCTACTCGCTGGCATGGCCACAAAAACGTCGGGCCTCCCCTCTCTGTGCTTACTGCTATTGAGTCAGTAAGTTTCCTCAGTCCTGGCCAAGTAACATTTTACATAAGGAACAAAATAAGGTAACCCGCTCTCACAGTTTATCTTTCTTTGAGACTCAACCATGAACCCCAATTGAAAGTCACCATGTTTGCTGGCGCTTTAAGGCACAGGCCACCCAAAGTTTCCGATTTCTTGGCAGGAGAAGAGGCAGCGTCTGATGAAGGCCTGGCTCAGAGGTCATTAATCTAGGGACACCTACAGAAAGGATCAGCACAGGAAAGACACACAGAGGGACACTCTAAAGGAGTTGACAGTTGCAAGAGATATAAGGCCTGGGCTGTAAAAACTCTGATCGAGAGTTGGGTGCTGCTGGTCACAGGACAAGCCACAGAGCCTGGGGAGGACAGTGGATAGTTGCCTGTGGCCCTACAGAGCAGTTACTGTGGGATTTCACATCTTTGGAGTGAGAAGCTGGGCCTTAGAGCCTTGTTGGCAGAAGCTGTTCATTCCCAGCTGCCCAGACCAGAAATAATCACTCAGAAACTATATTAATTAAATCACTGCTTGGCCAATTAGCTTATGCATATTTCCAGCTAGCTCTTACATCTTAAATTAACCCATTTCTATATATTTTACCACGAGGCTTGTGGCCTATTGGCAAGGTTCCAGCTGGCAGCTAGCATCTTTCTCCTCTGGTGGCTACATGGCATTTTCCTGACTCCGCCTACCCTCTCTCTACATCTTTTCCAGCCTGTTACACCATTGGCCAAAAACAGCTTCTTTATTAGCCAATGGCAATAAAACATATTCATGGCATACAGAGGGGAGTCCCACATCAGAGCCTGACAGACTTTAAGTTCGAGTCCCTGCCTTGCACATTCTAGTTGTGTTTTCAGAGAAAAGGTCATGTCATTTAGTTTCTGTTTCTTCACATGCAAAATGGGAGTAATAATGATTGTAAGAATTTAATGTAATCAAGCTTAAAAATGCTCACCATGATGGTAAGTATCAGTAGTTACTGTAACCACGTGGAAACCATGTTGGATGGCTTCTTTTCTTCCCTCTAGCTGACCAGGTCTTCCACAGCAGCCATTCTGAGACTCTGCACTCTATCTCTTCCACTTTTCCCTTCCCATTTTTTCTTTTAACATTGTTTTGGTCAGATTTTTTTTTCTTACTGGGGAAAGATTTATCTCCTTCCGTATGTACAAAGTCTGAGTCTTGGTGAGGTGTTGTGGTCAGGAGACATGGTTAAGAGTAATCCTTATGGAACTAATGCCGTCCTTGAACTTAGTAATGACCCATACACCTAGCCCCTGCCTTCATCAGGGAAAGCAGACTTCACAAGATGTATGGAGAAACCCAACAGGGGATGTGTACTGGGAACTGGTTTAACATGGGGACTGGAAGTCTGCAGAAGTGAGCCATGTTACTGGAGCCCCAGCCAAGATGTTTACAGTAGGGTGACTCAGATGGATGCTCACAGTAGGGTGAAACAGATGCTGTCTTTAAAGATCATCTAGACACTGTTTCCAGAAGACAGAATGAAGGAAGTTTGTAGGCTGTGAGGTTTTTCCCAACTTTAACTATGTATTTACTATGAATACAAAAGGCCTCTCTCTCTCTCTTTCTTTTTTTTTTACATTTACGTGGCAATAAAGTATTTAGTTTTGAAATAAATATAAGCAAAGAAATGCATCTAGTCAATAATAGCAGCTGGTGACTCCCCTGTAGCAAAATCACCAGCCTGGGAGCCTAATAGTGGAGTTGAGGAACTCCTGTGTTTGACAATGTGTGGAAGAGAAAAAATATGGAGACCTGGAAGTCTCAGTGGCTGGCTGTCACAGAGTGAATTAGTGGCTGAGTTTAGTCACAGAAAATGCACTCATTGTTCCCCAAACCGTAGGGTAATGGGAAAAGTGATGCATGGCACTTGGGATCCAAAAGATAGCTGATGAATGTCACACAGCTCTGCCTGCAGCTGTAACTAGGGCTGGAATCTCTGTTACTTCCTGTTTTCTCCCTTAGTTTCTCCTTCCAGTCTTCTGTGTCTCCTGTGGTGAGAGGGACTCAGCCAGGGAGGAGGCCGGTATCATTTTGCTCTCTTGGCCTTGGATCACAAAGCTAAGCTGTGGTCGCCTATGACCTTAGTAGTGTGAGGACATGATTTCTAGCTCGGGACGGGTTCTGCCTCAACTTTACCCTGAGGTGGTGGTGGTGGGGGATTAGTGACAGAGGTGTGTGCGTCACTGCTGCCCCCAGACTGCCAACCTTGCAGGGCTGTTCCAGAAAGCAAAAAGACTAGGCATTTTAGAAGGTCAAGAGATGGCCTTGGACTGGCCATCACATCCTCTCCCACCATCACAGCCTCCCTCTCAGCAGCCAGGAGGTGCATGGGGGCTGATCCTAAGCCATCCTGGCTCCAGGGGTTGACACTTCTCTGACTCTGAGCCCAGAAAATGCTCCTGTTTACTGAACAGCCCGGACTTCTCTTACTTAGAGCTAAAAAAACCCAGAGTGTCATAGCGTGCCCTGGGTTCATTTTGACTTTGATAACAGCCTTTTCTTTTTTTAAGGAGAAAATTGAAGCCTGAGAACTAGGCCGGTTCTGGCCAGCAGGCAGTTGAATGGAGCCTGGGAACGGCTCCCAACAGGTACTCCTTCCTCATTACTTCCAGTGTCCCCTGTGAGAAAGGGACAATCCTGGAAGGCTCTGACCACCAATGGCCTACCTCCCTATCCAATCTGACATTCATCATGCAAATGCCAAGCACGCTCACTTTCTTCTCTGTCAATTGTTTTATTAGTGTGTTTAATTGTACAAAATAATGTTTTCATTGAGATGTGAATGCATCTTCACTTTTTTTGTTTTGGAAACAGACATGTAGGGACAGATAGTAATTTGCTTTTGAACCTTAATTTCATCTATGAGAGAATAGCTTCCTAACCGCATCCAGATACATTTAACTAAATAACCAAGTATGGAGGCCTGACTAGTAGGTCCAAATTAACTACTGGAATGTCTAAGTGTACGGTATAACATACAGAGTAGCTTGTACTAATCTTACTGAGCATTTATTGCAGGCCAGGCACCATTCTCTTATTGAATAATTTCCAACTGCAATTACAATACAGTCGCCAACAGTCAACAAAGATAAATGGTGGTCTCCAACCTCGGAGACAATCGTGAGCAGCTATGAAGGGATGTGAACACTGGGCAGACAGAGGCAGGAAGAATCGGAAAAGCACTTGGACAGTCACTTAATCTCCGAGTTTCTTTTTCCTCATGTGTAATACAGAGTTAAATATAGTGCTTACCTCACTCACAGAGCGGGTGCTCAACAAATATTTATCAGCCGAATCAATGTTGAAGAAAATCATTGGGGCTGTCGCCAGAATTACAGGAGAGAGTCTACCAAAAGCCCCTCACATGGTGCCTGGCTAGTGATTAGAATATGGTGAATCTGGCTGTTGGAGCACTGGTATATTTTTCTCCTGAATGCTGTAGACACAGAGCCATGCACAGTGCTGCAGGGACTCACCTCACAGGGACCCAGGGAACAGTGTGACTCCCAGGAAGCTCTTGTTTCTAAAGGCAGTGACTGGACAGTAATTGCCCTGGCCTGAGTCAGGGGCTGTTTTTTTGCTTATTTCTTAGCACCGTCCTGGGGCAGCCAGTTCTCTGTGGCTCCCAGAATGTGTACTTGGAGCCCTGGCTATAATAGGTCTTGGCCCAGAGAAGTCTCTGAAGACCCAGGTAATGTGGACTGGAGCCGGGTGAGTCCCCACATCTGTGCCAAGCGCACTCTGCCAGCAGCTCCCTTACAGAGTCAACTCTCTGACTCTCAGGAGAGAATGGCTGCCTTCTCCTCCTAAGCCAGTACCTCCCTCAGGGCACCATCAATTAGGCTAATCATTCCCCTCTCTCCTAAAACAAACTGCACCATTGATGGAATTAAGCTGATCACAAGAACAAGAGGAATACTACAAGTCATTAACCGTTCGTTAATCCTTCAGCAAGGGTTGATGCTATACCAATAGCAGCCGCTCAGCTCTGACACTTACCAGTCCTGTGACCTTGGTCAAGTTTTTCCACCTCTCTTATGACTCAGCATCTTCATCTGTACCGCGGGTAATATTATACCTACTTAAAGGGGTCTCAGGATGTTTGGGTGTGTTAGCGTATGTAAAGTACATGAAAACATGTATGGGCATAAGATGTGTGCAGCGAGCAGCAACTATTTCTGTGACTATTGTGACTGTTATATCTATTGCTACTTTCCCCTCTACCGTGTGTTTAGAAATTCCACTGGTTTTAGAGGAAAGAACACTGAACCCTATACACGTGGCCCCTGGCTTTGTGAGGTTTCTGTACTTTGAAAACTAATAAGTAGACAAAAAAGTTTAGTGATTATAGATTCTAACAAGTATTGTTAAAACAAACAAACAAACAAAAAACCTAGGAGTAAGGAAGTGAATGTGTGACACCTTTGAGGAGCAGAGACCTTGCTACAATCAGGAGGATGGGAAAGGCCAGTGAGGCTGGAGCAGAGATGGAAATGCCAGTGGTCACCACCTCTCACACAACACCCACTGCAGATCCTGCACCTCCCTGTCTGGTTTCTACGGTTACTTAACTCCATGGCAACCCTAGGAGGACACAGCACAGTCTAGATTAGCTCATGCACACACCTCACTCTCCTTGCTAACCCCCATACCCCAATTTAAGCACACACTCCCAACTTGGAATGGCTGAGGCTTTGCAATGCAGTCACAACTGACCTAGGTTTATTTTCTTTGGTTGTGATTTTACTGTATTGTGAAATTAATTTTTCTTATGCATGCAATATGCATTTTTCTTGAAATAATATGGTAAAGTTTTTAAATATTTAAAGTTTTATTTTAATATTGTCTCCCTATTCCATTTTTGTAATGATGCTATTGGCTTATTGTAAATCTTTCCATGAAATATATATTCATATATTAGATTATTTTTCAAGATAGGGGTTCACATAGTCCAGACTGATCTTAACTTCACTGAGTAGCAAATACTAGCCTTGATATTCTTATCCTTCTGCCTCTACCTTCACAATCCTAGAATTCTAGTGGTCTACTCCCTTGCCTAGTTTATATAAACATGCCTGTTGTATAAAACTATAGAAATACATAGAAAGTATTTGAGGTTAAAAATGAATACAAGTTAAACTTTTTAGTAGTATTTTTCTGTGACTTCTTTCCATGAAGTAGCTTCCATGTTGGTGTACATGGATTTATATTAATTTTTAAAATGGCTGCATAGTTTTCAGACTAGTTTCTTTAGTGTTGAGCATTTAAGATGCTATGCTTTGGGTCCGGCCTGAGTATTTTCCAAGAATCTGTGCTTCTAAAGGGTTGTTCCTTTTGGAGTCAGTGGGAAGCCCAGAATGTGGCCTAGTAAGAGGAAACTGAGTCACGAGAAGGGGGTGCCATAGGAGATCCTGCTTGCTCTTTATTCTCTCTCATTTTGTTCTCCAGCCTCCATGATGGGAACAGGCCTCCTTGCCATGACCTCCCATGCTATCAGCAGCCAGGAGCTCCCACAACATCCCTCTTTTTAAGTTGATTATTTCAGATGTTTTGCTACAGTAACAAAAAAAAATACTACATGGGATATTTTATACTAACTGTTTGCCATGAAAAACAATTCAGCAAAACACAACACACTGTTGCCTGTCAGGGTCCGTCTACTTCAACCAAGGATGCCAGTGCAGGCATGTGTTCAGCAAGGGATTGAACTCCTGCAGGAAATGATGCAATCCAGAGACTATGAAATGCAGGAGCCACACCTGAACAGCCAGAAGACCCAGGACAAATACGTGAGCAGAACACAGAATGGAGGAATCTGCCCTGGGAGCTGGGGCCCTGGAAGGAAGGGCTGGGAGAGAAGGGGGGTTACCTTTCACTTTCTCTTTCCCTTTCTCCAGCAGTGCTTTATGCTTGGGCTCGTAGAACCCCAAGTGTGGCAGTGTTCCTTCCTCTTCCATTTTACCGAATACTTTGAAGAATAGTGGCATTCTTTTTAGAAAGTCTAGTAGAAGTCTGTGATTAATTCATCTAAAGGCTGGTCACATATCACATCTGGGCAGTCATGGAGACTTGAAGGAGTATTGAGGATGCTGGTGATGAGCAAGAGACCATGACCTGGGATCAAGGTGTTCGAATATTTTCTAAAGGGGTCAAAAGCTTTATATAACCCCTTTGCATTTTTTTCTCACTAAATCTTAAGCTGGACAACTAGGGCTCCATGAAATGGAACAAATACATGAGGTTTCCGACCAGAGCACTTAATGCTCAGGATCCTTTCCACTCTAGCTCATCATTTTCAGACTTAGAAGCAGGTAAAACCATGGGTCAGTTGGGTTGAGTTGAATGTGGGCAATCAAGCTGTAATCCACCCTTACCAGCTGTAGAAACCTGGAAAAATTGCTTAAGCTATCTCCATCTCAGGGTCATGATCCTTAAATGTGAATAATTACAGCACCTCTGGATGAAATATGAAGTATGGAAACAGTAAAAAATGCTTATCCCCACGATAGGCAATAATACTTATAAATGATGAAGCATGAGTTAAAGGAAATTTCATACTGAATCTATGTGCTGGTTAGCTTTTTTTGACAACTTGAGCCAAGCTAGAGTCATGTGTCTAACTGAGGAATTGGTTCTACCAGAGTGGCTTGTCTTTGGGGTGTTTTCTTGATTAGTGATTGATGTGTGAAGGCCCAGTCCACTGTGGGCTGAGCCACCCCTGGCAGGTGGTCTGTGTGGTTTAAGAAAAAACAAGCAGAGAAAGCCGTGAGGAGTAAACCAGTAGGCAGCATTCCTCCACGGCCCCAGCTTCAGTTCCTACCTCCATGTTCCTACCTTGAGTTCCTTCCCTAACTTCTTGTCTTAGAGTTTCTATCACTGTGAAGGGACACCATAACCACAGCAACTCTTATAAAGGAAAATCATTTAGTTGGAGTGGCTTACATTTTCAGAGGTTTAGACCATTGTCTTCATGGTTGTGTGCAGGCAGACATGATGCTGGAGGAGAAGCTGTGAATTCTCTATCTTGACCCATAGGCAACAGGAAGAAGTCTGTCTCACTGGATACGAGACCTCAAAGGCTGCCTCCACAGTGACACGCTTCCTCCTACAAGGCCACATCTCCTATTAGTGACATTCCTTTGGGGGCCATTTTCTTTCAAACCACCACATTTCTCTGAATGTTGGACTGCAAACTATAAGGTGAAATGAACCCTCTCCCTGTCCCAAGCTGTTTGTGGGCACGGTCTTTAACACACCAGTAGAAAGCAAACCAGAGCAGGCCTCCTAAGACTTCCATGGACAGCATGCCTGGTGCTAGACTCACATGACAGACAGTTAAAATGGCTGTAATATAGTCGTTCTGACAGTTTATTGGTCTCTCAGGGCAGGGACAAGCTCTGTGATGCCTTAAGCCCCAGTGTCCAAGCACGTTATTAACTCCCAACTCCACCTACATAGGAAAAAGCATCTAGTTAATTTTAGAAGCCTTACAGCCCTTGCACTGAATATATTCAGCTAAGCTCCTAATGT
This sequence comes from Ondatra zibethicus, assembly GCA_004026605.1. Taxonomy (NCBI): domain Eukaryota; kingdom Metazoa; phylum Chordata; class Mammalia; order Rodentia; family Cricetidae; genus Ondatra; species Ondatra zibethicus. The sequence goes on from PVIU01005145.1 coordinate 55,236, forward strand.
AAGATGTCCTGAGGTTAGGTTCATTGGTTTCTCCTCTGCATAAAAACACTGTGGCTCACCACAGAGGCAATATTCTTTCACATGATTTAAAACAACCATTAAATCATCCTGTCCACAGATCCGTGCCTAAGGCTTCTGTATATCATCTGAGTGTGAGTTTGTGTGAAAGATATTACTGTATAAAATTACATAGATAAAATTCCTGTGTGTGTGGCTATGTCTTTTAGGCAAAACAATATACCTTTACTTGACTATTTATTTCTTTATTTAGTTTAACAGATGGTTTTGAGTACTGAGAAGTTGGTATCAGAGTATTTCAGAGGACTTGAGATGTAAAATCCCTTCTCTCTGCCCACATTCGGCACTAACAGGAGAGAAAGGAGTCAGTTGAAGGCCAACACATTCTCATAATTACTGATTAAAGCTGCCTAGTGTGGAGCCAAATGGTTTGCGAGTGGTTCTAATCCACTTCTGGAAGGCAACACCAGACAAGCTCAGAACTGATCAGCATGGCTCTGAGCATAGACAAGGAAGTGGCCTCTTTTGCTCGGGTAGCCTGTCCTTAGAGCAGAGAAGGAAAGCCTAGAACCTCTTGTCCTGAACAGACCAATCAGATAAGGCCTCTTCCTCCTCTGAGAAGGACTCCTGGGAGAAAGGTATCACGTGTTTTCCTAATAAGCCCCGATGGATTTCTTCCATGTGGAACAACAGTTCTTGACCTGTGTGGCTGGCAACCCCTTGGGGAGTGGGGATCAAATGACCCTTTCACAGGGGTCACCTGAGACCATTGGAAAACACAGATATTTACATTACGATTCATAACAGTAGTAAAATTACAGTTTTGAAGTAGTAATAAAATAAGCTTATGGCTGGGGGTCACCACAACGTGGGGAACTGTATTAAAGAGGCGCAGCATTAGAACGGGTGAGAATCACTGCTGTAGAAACATCTACAAGCTGAACCAAGGTTCTCCCCTAACAGCAGTGCAAGGAGAGAAAAGTAGAAGCAGCTTTATCCAGTTCTCTAGGGACTGCTAGGTCCACGGCCCGGGAAGCCTGTCTGGTACCCAAGACTGTTAGACTCTGGACACACTCCCTCAGGAATGGCTGGGTTGTGAAGGAAAAGGTCTGGACCATGCTGCACACAGACCAGAGCCTAGCCTGCAGCTTGCTTTCTGAATCTGGCATAGGCAGGATTGGAAACAGACACGGCAATGGGGAGCTATAGGATGTTTCCAGTGCTAAATATTTAAAAAAGGAAAAGGAAGGACACAGGGCTGGAAGGAACAAAAACACAAACGGGACTGATGGGCTCTCCCAGACACCGTGGTGAGACCTTACTGTCACTGGAAAGGGTCAGTGTGGCCCAGCCGTTCACAGGGTCCTATGCTCCAGTTCCTGGAGGGATTCAGGGCAGGTCAGGCAGATCTCTCCAGCTGGGGAGACTTGGGGGAGCTAGCAGCCGGATAGCTCCTTTCTGTGTCCATTACGCAGACTCCCCACTTTCAACCCTCACCCCTTTGTTCTCTCCGGCTCCACCACTGCCTACCTTTTGACATTTAAGCCATGCCCAGTCGATCTAGTTTCCAGCAGAACTCATGCCTTCCTTCACCCCAGGTATCTGAGATTTCTTTTCTATTTCTACCTGCCCTTGTTTTCTCATGACTTCTCTCAGAAAACATTTTGTCAAGGAAAGTTCCCCAAACTCCAGGCTGGACAGACACTCCCTACCGCATGAGCAGAACACTCTTTCCACCTGGTCGAATGACATTCACCCTTCTGTGGCTGCAGCTTTCAGGCTGCACTCGGCCTCAGCGTTGCCATGAGCTCATAGCTTGTTCACCTTCGCACCTAGAACGTCTAGTAAGATCTTGGTATCGGACAGGTGTTTAGCAGGTGGCTGTCCTTTTACCTGTCCTTCTGGGACATGTTCACCTCCAACACACATTTACTGGGTACTTTTGTGTAAGTCATGTAGGCATGCGTGCCTTGTTCTGTTTTGTAGCCTCCAGGGTACTCAAAATAGAATCTCATACGTGCGTACACTTTCCCAGGAAATACTTTAAAAAAAAAAAAACTTGTATTAAATCAAAGCTTATCTGCTCTGGCCAAAAAATGTTCAACACAGGATCTGGAAGCAGAGGGGAAACTCAAGCAGGTAGGTATTCCAGGCACAGGGGCAGGCAAGGTCTCAGAAGGCGCTGGAAATCATTTCTGAGGAAAGGAAACTGGCTCTGTAGACACCCTTTTGGATTTGTTTTCGTCTGCTCCAGGGAGGAATTACTCAGAGCTCTGTAAAGATAAGGAAGGACTTTAGACCGAGAAGGTGGAGATGGGCAGAGAGAAAGGTGGATAAGGGGACCGGATGACACTGCCATTGAAGTCCTTGAAGTCCGGGTACAGAAACTATTCCCTCTACGGTGCGTAGGAAGACCCAAAGTGGCAACATGTACTAGCCTACTCACCCCAGGTTGACACGGAATGTTGAAAGTACCGTCCTTCAGTCATTGGCTGGGCCTCAAAGGCTGCAGGGAGGTAAGATCTGACGTTCCAGAGAGAATTGGGGGCTTCAAACCAGCCAAACAGGAAAAGGAAAGGCCATTTCAATTGTTCAGGGGGTAAAGAGGAAGACATCAGCAATATCATCTTTCGTCAGCCACGCCCCATGGGGGCTATGCTTTCCTACCGCTTCTCTGAGTTCTCAGGGAATGGCTGCTTCCTTCTCCATTAAAAGCCCAGTTGTAACCAGATGGTAACTCGGATTGGATGGGGACTCTTTGGGGCCAACTCAAAGTCACAGCCTTTCTTTTGGCACTTATTATCTCCTTGGGTTATTCTGTGGTAGAGAGTTCTTAGACTTTTTTTTTTAACTAATGAAGCTGAACGATTTTGAAGGCATCTTTTCTGAGGGCTGCAAGAGGTGGATATGTGACTTTTAGCTCCTTTCTGTCACCAACGGGCAGGTAGCCTTTTAGCAAGACAGACCAGTGACAATGGATGCTCTGAGACAACCTTACTATGGCTCACCATTTCTTTATCTATTCCTCTTAAAGACACCATAAGATGTCACAGACAATCTCCCTCTGTACTCGCGCGGAAGCCGAAGTTCAGGGACTGTGGTCAAAGTCACCACCGGAAGCGAGTAGCAGTGGAGAGACGCAGTCTCGAGCATGGCAATTGAAAAGCAATAGTTCTCACCTGGGGTGATCCTGCTCCCTTACCCCCTCTTCCAGAAAGCATTAATAATATTTGCAGACATTTGGGTTGTCACAGTAAGTGTGGGTGGGGACGGAGACCAGGATTGCCGTTAAACATGCAATGCACAGGGAAGTCCTTCTCAGCAACAATACTGGCCCTAGCATGACGACAGTGTTGAGGCTGAGAAAGACTGGTTAAGCCATCTCTAATCTCTGTGTGGACCTTCTGTGCTCGCCTCACCTCCTGTGTGTTATGTTCACAGGACTCACCATCTCATCGGTATGGTTTTCTGGTAATTTTGGTTGTTAGCCGTCATGCATATTCCTTGCTGTTTGTGGGTAAAGGTTTCACCAGTTCATCCCCAACTCCTCCTCAGTACTCGGAACATAGCAAGTGTTCAACGAATAGTTGCTAACTGATAACTGGCAGAGGGACATGGGAAATCACAACCCCATAAAATAACAAAAGCAAAGTGGCCAGCCCAGAAGTGAAGCCTGCTTCTGTCTGAATCCCAATCCTCTGCTCCTGGCTATGTCACAGGGTTGCTATGGGGGAGAGGATTGCGATCCAGTCTGTATTCTGTACAAGCTCAGAGCCCATCCCAGGAGGGAGAGAGTCAGTGAGTGTAAGGGTACGATACCAAACTCAGACTGGGACAGATGAAGGATGGGAGGAACGTGGGCCGCCTGAGTCCTGGTACATGCAGGCCATGCGGGAATGCAGTGGCGAACTGCCCAGATATTAAAAGAACAGCTTACTGTGCCTACAGCCATTCTATCTCTCCTTTTAGCAAAGATGGTCAGAAGAACATCTATCCTTTCCTAGTCCTTGGGGAATTTGGATCTCTTACAGTGATAGCTAGTGGCTGAACAAATGTAAATTCAAGACCCAGAAATACTCTAAAGTCAAGTACCTGGTTGGCATTGGTTCCATCTCTCAGAGGTTGGCTCTGGTGGGAGCAACTAAATGTGGGAGCAAAGTTCCACGACTCAAGGCTGGAGAAGCTGCAGGGAGGAGCGGGAAGGGCTGGGTAAGGGGAGCATGAGAGAAAAGGAGATGTGGGTGAGGGAAGGAGCTGGGAGGGATGAGGCAAAGGCAGACAGGAGGAGGAAGAGAGGCAGGGAAAGGAGAAGAGAGGGAAAGACAGAGGGAAGAAAGAGAATTAGGGTAATAAAAACAGGAAGTACTTTTTCAAAACTCTTCCTATCACTATAAATCATGCAGAAGTTCTTAAAATCAAATATTGAATATGATATTAAAGTTACCTTTCATACTGAAATCATCCACATGGCTCATTCTATCTCCTATGGGACATTTGTTCTCATGATATTTTAAAAAAATATTTATTTATTTTTAATTATGGGTTTATGTGGATGCAGGTACCCATGGAATCCAGAAGAGGCTGTCAGATAATCTTAGAGCTGGAGTTATGGGCAGTTGTGAGCTAACCGACATGGGTGTTGAACTGAACTCAGGCCCTCTACAAGAGCAGTAACCTGCTCTCAACTGCCGAGCCATCTTTCCAACCCATTTCATGGGCTTTTTATAGGCATAAAATTCCCCAGTGCATATAGATTTAACCAAACTAAAGCCACATAGGTGATACGTAGATTCAGATGTGAAAAAGCATTGGGGAGGGGGGGGAAGAGGAACCATTGCTCTGGATAGGTGGAGTGGAAGGAGGTAGGGCGTGGGAAGAAGGATGGATTGGGGGGGGTTCCTAGGGAGTCTATCAGAATACACTCCATGTTCTTGCATGTCTGGGGGTAGAGCAAGCTGACTGGATGGAGACACAGTGACTAATGGCCCACTTGGGGTTTAGAGGCAGCCGGGAAGGCTGTTTGTCTGAATGGACATTGCAGACAGATTGTTCCAGAGGGTCCTTGATGACACTGTGATTCCAAGAGTACGGTAAAGCTACTGCTAGATATTTGTCTTTCCATCTTCCAACTAAACAGACAGGAACCATGAAATGGTCCAATGACTCTCTTTTTATTATGCTTCGGGGCAAGGAAAAGAAAGAAACAAAGTCCGGAAGTTATTAATATAAACAGAAGTGCTTCCTGTACATGTAAAGTCTGCAGGTCACATCTCACATTGTATTCCTGCTCTGTAGTAGGTGTCAGGAGCCTCTGCTTCAGGAAAAAGGAAAGTGCCTTAGGGAGAGAAGCTCAATCAGTAAGTGCCTAGTTTTCTGGTTTGGGACTTCCTCAGTTGTTACCTCTTTCCTGAGCATTGGAAGCTGAGTTTGATGTTTTCTGAGTGAAATTAGTATTTCTTTCAAATTCAGTTCCCAGAATGAAAAGTCCTCGATGCTGGCCTATTAATCATGAAGAGAAGATTAATGCTAACATCAGTCTAAGATGTGCTTATGCCAAATGTTCCTATAATAATTGTTTATAAAAGAGCTTATTTAGGAAAATGTTGGATCCCAAAAGAGTAATGCATGTCCTCCCAGGAGCAAATTAATAGAAGCAAACAGCAGTGTCCTTGGAATCCCTTAGATAAATACATCTGAACACACCATTCCCTTAAGCCCCACTGTGTCTGGGATGACAATCTCACTTGTCTTTAAAGCCAGTCCTGAAGAGGTTGTACCTTACTTTCTGTGTCCTGGTTTGCTATTCCAACTCTCAACTTCAACTCCCGTGGATCTTTCTTTTCAAATAATTACTGCATTGTGTCTTATCAATACTCACCTAGAGGACAAAGTCCCCAGGGCTAAGCCTAGTCCTTTTTGATTGTTACTATGTCCTCAGCATGTTGTCTGGTTCACAGTAGGTCTGTAATACATTTTAGTTGGAAGAATGACTGCCTGGGGTTGCCAACCACAAAAGCCGGTAGGCTAGCATCAATCTGTTTGCATTCTCAGACCCAGCTCTGGCACAGAGAACGGAAGCTCCTAGAAAGGTCTCCCAGAACTGAATCAAGGAGTCCCAGAGGTGCTGCTTCAGAAAATATATCCTTTCAATAGAATTTGCCTGTCTGGTGAGAAAACATCACACCAGGCTTTGGCAGTGAGTGAAAATGTCTCCCATAGATTCAGATATGTTAATACTTGGTCCCCAGTAGGTGGTGCTACTTGTGGAGGGTTGGGAGGTGTGACCTTAGAGGAAGTAGGTCACTGGGGGCAGGCTTTGAGGGTTTAAAAGACTCACACCACTCCTAATTCCTTCTCTCTGTTTTACTGCTTGCAATTCCAGAAGTAAGCTCTCAGCTTCCAGGTCTAGGTGTTCTGGCTCTGCTCTGCCATCATGGACACTTACCGCTGAAACTATCAGCCCAAACACACCCATTGTTCTGCAAGGCCCTGGCTATAGCATTTTATCCCAGCAACAGGAAGGTGACTAAGACAATGTGACATGTGACATCTACACAGACAAATGCTTTATATTCTGTCACTATCATCTTTAATACTGAAACTGGTCAGCTCTAAGAGGAAACAGAACCTTTTTAAGCTGGTAAGAGAATCTAAAGCAACACCTATGTGGCAATAAAACACAATATCTGAGTCTTTAGAGTGACCGTAACAGGAAGTCACGAGGTCATAGATACCCAGACTTTTTTGTCCTTTGGCAACTCTTGGGTCTCCTCTAGAGTGAAGACCCCTAGTCCTGCCTCAAGGATGATACAAGGGTGGAATTCATCTGTTTGAAGGCAAGCAGAACCAGTCTCAGCTGATTCAGCTACCACATACTCCAATGTCTGAGGTTTTCTGACCTGTGCCAAGCTTTCCAGTCCCTAGCAGGAGACAGAATACTAAGGCTCAGGTTGTTGAGATGTCTCAGTGTGTTAAGGTACGTGTCACCAAGCCCTACGACCTGAGTTTGATTCCTGGGAACCACACGGTGGAAGAAGATAATTGACTCTCCCAAGTTATCTTCCTCTATACACACACACACACACACACACACACACACACACACACACACACACAGAGAGAAAGAGAGAGAGAGAGAGAGAGTCCTACTTTGGTTTTTATTGCTGTGATAAACAGCATGATCCAAAGCAACTTGAAAAGGAAAGGATTTATTTGGCTTACAGTTTAATGTCACAGCCATCACTGAAGGAAGTCAGGGCAGGAATTCAAGGCAGGAACCTGGTGTCAGGGACTGATGCAGAGGGAACACTGTCTACTGACTTGCTGTCCATGGATTGCTTAGCTTGGTTTCTATGCACCAAGGACCACCTTTCCAGGGGCGGTTGGTGTGGGAAGTCCTTCTGTATATGTGTTGCTTTTATTGATTAATAAAGAGGCTGCTTTCGGCCAATGGCTTAACAGAGTAAAGCCAGGCTGAAAGAGATAGAGATAGAGAAGAGAGAGTAGGTCGTGTAGCTGTCAGAGGGGAAAGATGTGAGCTGCCTGCTGGAACCTTACTGGTAGGCCACGAGCCTCATAGTAAAATATAAAATAATAGAAATGGGTTAATTCTAGATGTAAGAGCTAGCTAGCAATACGCTCAAGCTATTGGCCAAACAGTATTGCAAACAGCATAGTTTTTGAATGATTGTTTCGGGCCGGAGCAGCCGGGAACGAATAAACAGCCATCCCCCAACAGGTGATGGCACTGCCCACACTCATCTGGGTTCTCCTATATCAATCTTTAATCAAGAAAATGCCCCACAAATGAACCTTCAGGCCAATCTAATAGAGGCATTTTCTAAATTGAAGTTCCCTTTTCCCAGATGACCCAGGCTTGTGTCAAGCTAACAGAAAATTAACCATTACGCACATAAAATAAATAAATATAAATGTAATAAAAAACATTGAGGCTCTAGGTTGTCCATTCTAGTAACCTTAGGGAGTAAGGCTAGCCCGTGAGCAAGCTGAAAGTAATGACCTGAAGTGATTCCTACATCGGTAGGGCTCTTTAAAGTTTTGAAGCGTGTACCTCTGTGCTTTTCCCAGAGCTTTGGAGTCTATGCTTGACTCCTGTAGTGGGGAGACAAGACTATAGATTAGAACAAAGGAGGCTTTTACAGAGGGCCACCCGCATCTTAGGAAGCAGCAACTGGGAACTAGCTCCATGTCCCTGTGGGTTATTTCCTCTTTCCAAGACACCAGCAAAAAGTAAGGTCCAAAGAGGAATTAAAAATATGAGGGATAGAAATCAGTCTATGAGGGTCTCAGAGAGGCTGGGACATTTTGGGGACAGATGCTAGCTGCCTGGTGCTGGTTGGCCTTATTCCTCCCAAGCTGGGTGGGGGCCCTGAGAGGAGTTGTGCTCAGAGGTATTTTTGTCTTGTTGCCTCAACTCAGGCAGCTCCACTTGGAATGATTTATGATGATTTCTTTGGTTTGTTTTGTAAACACAGCCCACACCCCAGGAGGGAGTTTTATTCCCAGGGTCTTCCTTTGCAGGGGTATTTCTTTAAGAAGTATTTGCTGAAGGCAGAAGCTCCTTTGTGTGCATTCTTAGAGGTTGAAGCTTGAGAGTCATAGGAGGTTACCCAGCCCTGCTCCCTCATTTTAACCCTTTGTGGAACTGAGGCCGAGCACAGGCTAACTAGAGAGAATGGCTGACTGGAAAGGCTTACCTACAGAGTCCTCAGATATTACTCCAGGCTGACGGTGGTCCTGGGGAGAACATAACACACGCACCCATGGCTTTGGTTGAACTCACACTTAACCAGGGCATTTTGGCTCGAAATCAATGAGTAAAATTGTGTTGTTTAGAAAGGGAGCAGCTTTGGGCACTTAAACCAAGGCAGCATGCCCTGACTTAGGGCTGTTGGTGGCTTTAGATGGAGACCTGAACGAAGAGGAGGAGTTTATCCAGGGAGCAGGGGAAAGAATGGGTGCTGGGTGGAATCTGAGGCAAGAAGGCAGGAGCAAGGGACTGAGGCACCGAGTGCAGCAGATCCCAAGGGCCTGGTAAGAAGTGGGGAGGTGCATGGAAAGAATTAGATTGAATTACAGACTAAGAGAGAAGCAGGAGAGTTTCAAATATAAGCAGATGAAGTGATGAGATTGGGTTTGCCCTTTCAGTAAGATTGCTCTGACTGCGTGGAAGAGAACATGCTGGAACCTCAGGTCTGGTACAGACAGTGGTTCCTTATTCTATCCAAAGTGGCTTCTGTGGTTCAGGGTCTGAGTGTAGTGGGATGTTCTGTGACAGCTGGGCTGTCTTTGAAGCCAGGGGTTAAACAGAAAGCTGAGTCTAGGACACGTGTCTTACAAAAGCCCCGTGGCCTGATTTGGGCCATGAATTGGGACAGTGTAGTTTCTTCGTGTTTGAAAGACACTTTTTGATTCCTGAGACCTGTCACAGGTAAAAGGTGACAGGGCTTAGAAGAAGTCTGGGATGGACAAGGGAGCCCCAAGCAGCCAGGTGCCTGGACAGGCTGGTCCAGAACGGGCCCTTCTCTCTCCTAGGCCCCTTTATCAGGGAGTTTTAAGCTCACAAAGCTGTCTTATGTCCCCCCCCAACACACACCCCTGTTTGTCTAAGTGCTGACTGTCTGCCCCCTCCATCCTTTCCCCCAACCCACTGCAGGAAGTAGTGTGACGAAGTCAGAAATATAGGCTTTGGAGAGGCAGATCTAGGTTTGAATAATGATGCTTTTACATATATTAGCTGTGTCAGTACTCTGACAACATGCCTGTGATATCTCCCCACTGTGGTGGTGTTCCATGCTTGGCTGGCTCCGTTTGGTCAGAGCATCACAGTGGAGAGCATGAACTTGAGCTAAGCTGCTCACATCATGGTGGTCTTGGACCAGGAAGTGAAAAGAAGGGTTTGGGGACAGACACACCCTTCAAAGAAGTGGTAGGTCACCCTCATAGTGATCTCCTTCTTCCAACGAGGTTTCATATCCTAAAAGTCCATTTAATGGCACTCTCATCAATGGGTTAACTAATCGGTGAGGTTCGAATCCTTATGATATTGTCTCCACTAGCTAAAGAACCAAACCTTTAACATATGAACCTCTGGGCAAGTGTCTTAGCCTCTTTTATGCTCAGTTACCTTATCTGTAAAATGGGCACATTGCTATTTTCATCATGGTCTTATAAGGTCTAAACAAGGTAACCTGTGGAACATAGTTGTAAACTTGGTACACAGAAACTATACAATGAGCTCCTCTGATCATTAATTTTTTTTTCAGTTTCTCTGGTACTACAATGGCTTGTCTAGGTACTCAGATCATTATGTCAACCTCCTAAACTCTTCCGTGAAGTCTGGGGAAGGTATTAGTGTCACCTTAACCCAACTATAGCATGGGAAGGAAACTCTCTCCTACCAAAGATGGACTGGATCAAGGCTGCAAGTCAGGGACAGGTCCATGGGATATCTGAGTGGAGCTATCAACTGCCAAGACTCCAATTAGCCACAATTCTCTTTCACAGTTGCTTCATTCAATTCAATTTAAGCAATCACCTTGTCCCTACCACTGTGTGGCAGGTCATGAGCTAGGTCACATAAACAAAACAAAACACCAATATTAGTAAGCTGTAAGCCAGCTGAATAATGCCAACAGGGTGGCCAGCAAGAGAAATGGTAATAGGACAATACCGTCCCATGAGAACTATCACAGGATCTAGGGTCTTTGTTTTGATGGAGAAAGACTCAGTACATCTTCCAATTTCTTAAGCCTGTCATAAGAAAGGGGAAGTGTGTGTGTGTGTGTGTGTGTGTGTGTGTGAATGATTTTGGGTTCCTTGGAGATAGAATCAGTGCTCATTGATTGTAGAAATCGCTATAAGGCATATTTTATCTCCTTGAATGGAGTAAAGTTGTATGCTGTCTTTGGATATCTAGCAGTAGAACAGGCTGTTCAACAGGTAAAGCTTACTGAGTCGCTGGGAATGCTCGGGCATAGGTTGGGCAAGTGCCCATAGGGTGTTGTAGAGAGAGTGTCTGTTGTGGATGGGAGATTGCTGGGTAACTTTTAGGCGTCCTAATGATCTGAGGTACAAAGGTCCCAAGTTTCTGCTTTCAGGTTCGGGTGATCTTTCTCTGGATGTCTTCCAGCTTTCTCCCTCTGGTGCTGACCTTGTAGCTTACCTCAGTACTTCTGGAACACAGCTCTGGAGCCCTGCTACACCAATTTACTAGTCCAGAGACCTGCATCATTTGCTGCTGGGTCATGCATGAACTCAAATCCAGTCTGTTCTGATTAGACAGTTGAATTTGTTATACCAGCTCCTTTTCAGAAACTGAAACACTAATACTTAAATACCCTTTAAATATTAGCGTTTTTGTTCTCATACACATTTCATACATTCAAAGCTATACAGTATTAGCTATGCAACTTTAAAGGTTAATGTATTTGAAAAGCAGTGGATGTACAGTTTGGCTGCTAGATTCAAGCCCCAGCTCCGTTACTCACTATCAGTTTTGTCTTAGTTGAGCCTCTGTATCTTTATTTACTAAACAAGGTGATAACATTTAGTTTACTCTACTGTTAGGCTAAATAGATAATGTATGCAAAATGTACAGATTCAGGTTTGGTACATAGTTACATTTTCAATAAATATCAATGGTAAATGATTCTTACATAATTAAGTTGCTCTTGTTATGTAACAGTTTCCTACAAGACTGAAACATTCTATCTTTCATGCGTGCTCTATAAGCAGGGAGGTAAATAACTCAAAATGGCTTCAAGAAGTCCCTGAAGTTGACCAAATTCACTAGGCTCCTCCCTCCCAGAGAAGGTAATAAAACTCCTGCCAGTTGCTCTCAGACAAGCTAGGTCAGGGATGAGTCTAACAGGTGTCTGCAAAGAAGACTATGAGACCAGCTAAGTTAAAAAGACCCCAAGACCAGACCCGATACCTGGAAGAAGCAGAAAGCAGCCTAGCTGCCAGGAAGAGGTTTAGCCCAGGGTTACTTGGAAAGAACACTCTCCAACCTGCTGAGCTGCCTGCAGGCTGTGCAGTGTGCCCTAGGCTTCCTGGCTTTGGTGAGCTGTCAGTGGTGCTGGGGTGGGTCTCAGTGATCCATTTGTCTTTGAGTCATTTCTGCTCCCGTAAGAAATCCTGTATTGATATTTCATTTGTATTTTAATAAATAAAGTTTGCCTGAAGTTCAGAGAGTAAAACAGCCCCACTAGTCAGTTTTATAGACCAGGCAGTGGTGACACAGACCTTTAATCCCAGTAGCCACACTAGTTTTGCCATAGAAACTGGGCAGTAGTGGTGCATGCCTTTAATTCCAGCCCTAGAGAGAAATATAAGATGGGAGGAAACAGCTCTCACACAGATTCATTCTGAGATTCCTGGAGGCAGGATTGCCATTTCGGACTGAGGTAGAGACGTAAGAGTTAGTGGATGGCTATTTCTGACCTTCAGGTTGAACCCCAATATCTGTCTCTGGGTTTTTATTACTTGTGCTCCAAAACCCCTCACCCAAACTCCTGTTTGTAACCCTAGTAAAACTCATTGATAAACCAAGTAGGACTTTTGTGGTATCTGTACTTTGGGCTGTTATTAGGTCTCTGTTTGGGGTAAGTAGATGTGTATGTTGTATTTCCCCATGAAAAGTTTTGTTACATAGCAGTTCTTTCAATGCTTTCTAGAGTATTGATTTTTGAAGTACTTCTTTATATATTTTAGAAATCAGAATAATGTTGTCATTTGAAAGGTTCTAAAGGTTAGGACCCCCAAACTGTTGTTTATAACTGAGAAAACTGAGCCTCATCTAGTGGGAGTTAGGAAGGGGATGCAGGTATCTTTGCTCTTGTCTCATAATTGTCAATTTATCATAATTTCACTATTGAACATTGATTAAATTATCTTGTTTTCCCTGAATAATAGTCTCAAACAACAAATGATTTGGCAATAAATCTTTAGGTATGACATCAGAAGCACAGGCAGCCAAAACAAAACTAGTTAAGAGAACCATTTATATCAAACAGTTCTGCACAATAAAAAGCCACCAAATGAGAAAGAGCCTACAGAACAAAAGACTTTGGTGATGCCCCCCCCTGTAGTCTTAGAACATTGGAGGTAGAGCTAAAGGATCAGGAGTTCAGCCTAGGCTGCATGACACAGCATCTCAAAAAATATGCAAATACATATATACATATATGTATATATACACATACATACACACATGTATAACTATATATACATATATACCCATATATATGTATATATATGTATATAAAACCCCCAAATAAACCCTGTTTATTTTATCCTGTATATTGTTGATGGAGTGGATCGCTGCAGTCCATAGAGCTTTAGTACAAAGAAAGTGATGGAAAGTGTGATTCAACAATCCTATTCTGGGTAATATCTGTATTAGTCATGTCAGAGAGAAAGAGAGAGAGAGAGAGAGAGAGAGAGAGAGAGAGAGAGAGAGAGAGAGAGAGAGAGGCCAGCAGTGGGATCACACCTGAGAGGCGGAGAACCTGGTAGTGTCTTGGTCCTTGAGACTGGGTGCCTCAGCCATTGAGAATAATCCCACTGTGGCTGTCTCTTACTGGAAATGCTGAGAACCTGGTAGTCTCTTGGTCCACAGGGAGGGTGCCTGTCTCAAGCTGGTGGTGGAAACTGGGGACTTTCCTGGAGAGCACATGACCCTCTGTCTATGATGGAAACCTGGGAACTCTGGTTCTAAGATCAGCAAAGGAAGCAGCAGCTGCAGCAAGAGAGCAAACGAACTCAGTGGCGAGAGGAAGGCCAACTGAAGAGAAGGTGAGTACTCTACCTTCTGCCACGCGATTTTTAGCTGGGCTGTGACCCAGAGGCGCTGTGCGCATCAACAAACGCACTAAGGACAGTTGTTCACCTGAGGCTGTACACTCAGGTGATTCTGATTTGTGGCGAGTGGATGTTAAACCCAACCATCACAATATCCAAAAAGGATTAAAATTGGGATCTCAGAGAGACACGGGCACTCTCTTCCTTTCATTGCAGCATTATTTAAGACACGGAAACAAGCTAATGTCCATCCCTGGTGACTGTAATAATCTCTCTGTCTCTGTCTATCTGTCTGTCTGTCTCCCCCACCCCAGACACACACTGAAGTCTTAGTCAACCTTTTAAAAGAAGGATTTTCTCACTTGAGACACCGTGGGTGAACCTGGAGAATTCTATGATGGCAAAGTGAAATATGCCAATGATGGAAAGACAAACACCCCGTGATGCCACTGTGCACCTAAAATAGATCAGCACATAGAAGCAGAGAGTCCAACAACCTCTCCTGCTCCATGAGGTTTGGTCAGTGAGAAATTCCTTAATGATGACCAAAATAGTTCCTGCCTTTGGAGAGGCCTTTAAGGTTTTCAGAAACATTTCCTCTCTACATGATCGCAAGCTTAGGGGAGTCTGTTCAGTCACACTCAGTCACAGAGGGGAAAATGGATTCAACAAAGGAAGAACCTATGGAGGATACAGATCTCAGCAGTAGTTGGTGGGGACAGCTGTGTGTGTCTGGTAGGGCATAGAGTAGGCTGGTGACCAGTACTGAATGATCCTAGGGACCAGCAGAATGACTATAATTAAGAGTACTTTATTAGGGTCATGAGGATGTCTGTGGCCTGTGCAGTCACCTGAGGCCATGTTGATGTCTCGGTCTGTGCTGCTGCCAAAGCCCAATGTCTGGGTCCACGGTCCTTCTGCAGATGGGGGTCATGTTGATGTTTGTGGCCTGTGTTACCACCAAAGATCATGTGGCTATCCAGGTTGTATGCTGCCACTTGAATCCATGTTGATGTTCGTGGGCTGGGCTGCCACCAGGAACATATTGGTGTCCACAGCCCATGTTGCCCCAGAGGCCATGTTGACTCCCTTGGCTTGTGATGCCACTGAGGGCTATGAATGTTTCCATGACTCCTGCAGTGGTAGAGGCCCATTTGATGTTTGTACAATCACTGGAGACCTTGGTGATGTCGGCGGCAGGTGGTGATGCCAGAGGCTATATGGAAGTCCATGATCCATGCTTCTGCTGACTGTAAAGGACGAAGAAGCTGTTTTTGCATTGTATCAATGACTGCAGACTCACTTTAGAGAAAGAGGGGCACAGACGGCTTCTGTGACAATTCCCCGCTACCACCAAAAGTAACAGCCTAGCTACTTAGCCATTGAAGAGAACTCTTAAATATCGTGATAAGGATGCTGAAGTATAGCTCTCCACAACTGATGACTTATGGTAAGGGTATGGTTGGGGGAAGAACTCAGTTTTCTTTAAGAGGCCGGCCACTTGGATTTTGACCATGCTCAAGTAGGGTGTATGGGTAACACAAACTGGACATATTTTCCTTTCTTCTTCTTCTTCTTTTGGGAGGGCAGTTCACAAACGTGGGGGGGTGTGCAGACCTGGGAGGACTAGGAAGTGACTGTGATCACGGCGTATGATGTGAAATTCCCAAATAACCAATGAAAATATTATGTTGGAAAAAAGTACTTTATTACAGATAAACAAATTTGCAAATGGCGGAGCTTGTTCCACCAGTTGTTCTTATCATCAATTGCTTTGGGGGTCACAGGGCTAGTGCAGGTAGCTGCACAGCACAGGTAGGGGTTTATGTCTCACAGGTATATGCCCATTTCCAGACTTCCCAAGTTGGATACATTATATATATACATACATATATGTGTGTATATATATATATACATATACATATACATATATATATATATATATACACACACACAGCTTTTATCATGTGACTCCATAAGGGCCTTAACAAACAATGGCACAGGCCAACCAACACCTGTCCTCTCTATGAAATTTGTTGTTTAAATAGTTGAAAAGATGGTGGTATTTATGTTATTTTCAGCATTTCTAAGGAAATTTGTATTGGCCGATGGCTTCCCGGGGTCCGGCAGCCCTGTACTGCTCCTGAACCTGATCCTCCATGGAGAAGCAAGTGACAGCTTTGGGATAACCTTGGATGAATGTGTCTCCTCGCCACTCTTCTAAGCTGAGTTCGAAGTCCAGGCTTTCAGCCTGTGCGGTGGCGACAGTTTCCAGATGTGCTGACCAAAGCTCTCCATGTGTGTGGAGAGTAGCTCTGCTTCGGCTGTAAGACACTGTAAGGCACTGCCCTGATGCCTGCTCTGGGGAAGCCCGGGCTGAGTGGCAGGTGTAATGCCATGCCCAGCAGGACCAGTTGGCAGCTGTGAGCTGTGTCCTGCCAACACGTTCCAAGGAAGAGATGTTTTCTAGAATAAGTGGCAACCTTGGCTTGGGGAATTTATAAAAAGAAAGCATGGTTATGGCAAAGTCAAACTCAGTTCAACTTTCAACCAGGACTGGAGGGCACTGAGTAAGCACACAGTCCTGACTGTGCTGGTGAGCCCTGACACACAGTGTACCTGTTCACGTGTTCCAGGATTGCAAAGTATTCTGTGAGCACGTAGTCTGAGAGCCATTGTCCTAAGTGTGACGAGGAACAAACTGTCCCTTGGTAACGTAATTTTGTGCAATACTGAGTTGAACAAAGTTCAGCTGGTTTCCGACTTGGGGATTTCTCGGTGCCCTTAGCACGCTAATGTCGTTCTTCCTTGGGAACCACATGGGACTGTTTCCAGAATGCTCTAGGGATAGAAAAATCTACAGTACCCAAATGCCTCATAGAAAATAGCCCAACATTTGCACATAGCTATCTATGGCCTCTACCTTGAGATTACTTCAATGTCTAATATGGTAATATGATTTAAATGGTTGTTCTATTATGTTGTTTAGGGAATCAGGATGAGATAAACAAATCTTTATATGTACTAAACAATGTACATATGCAATTTTAAAAGTGGTTTTGATCTGCTATTCACTGACATTGGACCCTTACATATGAAGGGCCAACTGTAAGTGATTGGTCCCCAGAGAGATTCAGAATTCATCTTTTCTCCATCATTTTTGGCCATAGAACCATGTGTTTCTTTACAAGAACGTAGACAAGTACTAGGGTTCTGAGAAAACATGTTGACAAAAACTGTGGGATTTCATCTTGTCTTTTGTTTCTGAGCAACGGCCAGACTGTTCCCTGTGAAAGATTAATACAAAGGTTTTCTTTCTCCAGACTCTAATATACAACATAGCCACACACCTAGCATCTGGCCTGTTTTAAAGTGAGAAAGTTCCAAGACCTTGTGCTTACCTTAGGGATACCTTAGGGACACTTCAAAGGCACAAAGGGGAAGGCAGAAACCTATGCACCCTAGTTTGGGTTTAGAGCATCTTTGAGGGTATTGGCCTTATTAGATACATGCTCCTTCATGTTTCTTTTGATTTTAAGGTTGCTTCCAGAGTGCAGCTTCCAGAGTGGCTCTGCAGAGGACACATTAACTACGCGTTGGACCCAATTTTTCTTCAACTAGATGGATACTATGGAAAGCCTTGGGGTTTGCATATGAACTCTTCAGGCTAAGCTACAGCTGTAGCCAGCATATCCTTAGCCTTACCGAGTTAACTGCTTGCCATGGTTTGGATTATTTTTCCTCATTGGTAAAATGTGGGAAGGGTAAAATGGAACAAACACAAATATGCAGTGTATTAGGGTTTCAACTGCTGTGTGAAGAAATCCTATGACCAACTCTTACAAGGAAAGCATTTAATTGGGGCTAGCTTACAGTTCAGAGGATTAGTCCATTGTCATCATGGTAGGTAGCATAGTGGCATGCAGGCAGACATGGTGCTCAAAAAATAGATTAGAATTCGATATCCAGAACAACAGACAGCAGGAAGAGAGTGAGACACTAGGCCTGGCTTGAGCATCCGAGACCTCAAAGCCCAGCCCCCAGTGACACACTTCCTCTAAAAAAGCCATATATACTCCAATAAGGAGATGGCATCCAATAGCGCTACTCCCTATGGACCTATGTGTGCTGTTTTTAAACCAGCACATGCACTAAACCTACTTCATGCTCGAGGTCATGCTTTAAGAATGTAACAGTGGACTAAGTATCATATTTGTTTATATGTATGACACTAAGTTATATTACACTTTGTTATCCGCTGAAAGTGCTTCAGAGACAGAAGAGGAAGTAATGGGTTTTGTCTTTTGTCGATTCCTTTGGCTCTGGCAATCTAGGTGATACTAAGCTTTCAGATTCTTCCTGTCGTAGTTGACCATGTGACTTCTGGTCTACAAAACAACATTAGGAAACTCTCAGTATCACCATCATCGGTGCCAGGCGACTGTCAGCTGGTCTGCTGTTGACAGGATTTCATCTGTGGAGACCTTGTTTGAGAGTAGCTCAGCAGGACTTCCCTGCCCCATCTCGAATGAGGGTAGTCTCTCTCCTGAACGCAAGTCTGCCTTGGAATATTTGGGCTGGTGTGGAGCTGTGCACACGCCAGTCATTCTTCTGACCTACTCTCTAGCTCTTAGAGCAATAAAAACAAGAACAAAACAGATTTCCACCAGTGAAAACCCTAGGTTCCCACCTTTCTCAATGCCTAAGGGGAGATTAACTAAGTTAAGTTTTCCATTCCAAACTTTGAAACTTCCCTGGTTCCAGGGACTCCCTTCTGCATTATCACACATCAGGCTTCCTGCTGAGGATATTTATTTTATTTTTGAGCTTGAGATTTATGTAGCTCAGGCTAGCCCTAAACTCCCTATTTAACGAAGGATGACCTTGAACTCCTGATCTTCCTGCCTCTACCTCCAAAGTGCTGGGATTATAGACAGGTACACCCATCTATTCCGAGACTTCGAGACTGACTTTCCCCATCCCCTATTTTCATTTTTCTCCCTTTTTTCTCTTCCATTCCCAGGTGCCACTTGCTGGAGATGATCGGCAGAAATAAAATCACCAACAGCAGTCAACTGCTGATCATGTTCAAACCAAAAATCATCAAGCCAGGCCTGATGACCAGATGATGCTCAGCTGACCCAACTCATGAGGAAATGAGATTAAGGACCTTCAGTATCTCCAGCAAACCCTACGGAGCCTTGGCCATTCCCCCTCCCTCTACAACAGCAACAAAAAACCTCATTCTGCCTGTGATGGAAGCAACATCATTAGTAGCTGCAGCCTCAGGCTCTCTCGTTCTTCCTCACCTCCACTTCCTAGGTATTTCATAGAAAACAAAGAGTTTGTTGTGGCTCAAGATCACCAAAGGTGGTTGGCACAGGAAACTCTGTCACCTCTAGCTTCCAACCAAGCTCACCACCAGGCAACATCAGCTATGCCAATCTCAGGACGCCAGCTCCAGCCCACTCTATTGGTAAGTGTGAGTTCTCCCACTGTCCTCTCCAAACGCTTGGAGTTCTCACCCTCAACCTCTCCTTTCTCCCTCCCTTCTTATCGAATGTATCCCTCCACTGTATTGGTTTTTACCCTCCTCCTCTCCTTGGACTTCCCACAGAACTCATTTTCTTCTTCTTCCACACACAGGAACAGAGGAGCCCCCCCCTTGCATCTCACTCCTTTGCTGCCTCCTCCGAGCCACCGCTTCGCCACTGACTGATTTTTTTTAAATTATGTAACCAATGATGTAAGCTTCTTTTGCTTAAAAAATCCTATTTAACTTCTGTGGGGCATTAAAATTTAATACTATTATTGTGAAATCAATATTCAAATTTCCATTAGAAAGAATTCAAGCACTAAAGTGGACAGATTAGAAAGAGGAACGTCACTAACACTGCCCCCCTCCCTGCCCTTCCCAGAGGCAAAGGGTACAAATGGTTTCATCAAAATTTCTCTATATGGTTGCTTATTGACTTATAGATTGGTATTCACTTAACATACCTTCTGCAAACTGACATTTTTATTTAAGAATATGATATAGATACTTTTCCATGCAAGTCTATGTATGTATGTATGCTTCATTTAAAATATTCAAATAGTATTTCATTCAATGGATGTATTAAATTCAACTACCTAGACTCCTTTAGATGGATGTTGAGGCTGTCTCTATTAAGTTACTCTTCCGTTCCTGTATTCATTCATTTCCATGATGAACAAAGCTGCAGCACACTCCTCACACACGTCCTTACATCCTGTACTTGGAACACTAGATGCCACTGCCGTTCCCTGCTTTCACATCTTTTGGCATCATTAGCCCTGTCCTTGGTTTTATGCCGCTACAGCAGACAACAGTCTTCCTGGGTGCAGAACTGCCGTTCTGGGTTCTCCCTTCTCTCTGTGAGTAGTGTCTTCTGAAACTGCCAGGTCCTATTCCTTTTCTAATCAACTCTGATGTAGAAGCACCTCCGCACAACATACCAGCATTCTCAAATGGCTTCATATATGCATTCCCTACTATGTGGAAGGCCACCCACTGGAGCAGACACTATGCCAACCTGTGGCATTGCGGTGAGGAGTGGGCCATTTGCTGTGATTGTTTACAAAGTGTTAAAAAAACAAAACAAAACAGAAGCTCGGAAAATTAAGAACCCAAGTGACTGAAGTAATTTAATGAAGGACTTTGGATTGATTTTCAGGCCTGTCTTCTTGTATAACCCATGATCGCCAATAGCCTCTATGTTATATTCCCCCTTGGCTGTCGTATTCACAGACTCTTACACATACACTAACTACCACACTTGCAAGGCTGTGTAGAGGGATGTTCCCGAGAAATATGTGTGTACTCCTCTCGTCCTTGACTGGGATCTCCTAGATCCTCTACTCGTTGCTTCCTATATCTAGTGCTCCCTATATTCAATAGTTATCATGTCTGTTTGCTGACATATATCTGAATGAACCAACCTATGTTTGCTGGAGGAAGAACCACAGAAGCCCCTGAGCTAGATTAAAACCCCAAACTCATCTCTCAACAGCACGTGCTTAGACTGTTTCTGCTAATTCATGAAAACAGAATGCCTCCTTCTCCTAGGGCCCTAATTAAATAGAGATCTAGAACAGGCTCCTTATATTGGCAGGCAGTAGATCATAATGGTTTAAGAAACACAATCCCCGGGCTAGGGAGTTGGCTTAGAAGGTAGAGTGCTTGCTGTTGACTGACCTTCAGATCGCCTGTGCCTACGTAATTGCTGGGTGGGTGTGGCAGCTTGTCTGTAGCTCTGGAACTCAGAAGAGACATCAGATCTCTGGAGCAAGCTCATTAGCTAGGCTGCTCAGACTGGTGACCTCTGGGTTCAGTTATAGACCCTGTATCAACGTAAGGTAGATAGTGATGGAGGAAGACCCCCCCCATGTCAAACCTTTGCCCCCCACATGCATGTAAGTTTACATGCAGCACTGCAGTTAGATGTCTGTTATTGAAGGCCAGCTATCACCAGTCATATGGAGCCATGGTGTACAGTTAGGCGAAGATTTAATGTTGGAGCCGGGCTAGAACACTTTGCCCAGTGCCCGGCACACAGGAGGCTTGCAACATTACTGTCATTACTGTCCTTATCATTGGTGGCGTCCACTTTCATTTTTGATCAGACATTTGCTTTCCCTAACACTGTGGAAAGCTCTGCCTGGGATAATTTGTCAGTTTATGTTTTCAAAGTTTTCACAGGAGTGGAATTTCTTTCTTGTCTCTGTTTACAAAACAAATACTTGTTGAGGCCTACTGCATTTGGGATCCTTCCTGGCAGCACCCGGGCTGGTCTCTAAGCCTTTAGAGGAGTCCACGGAGGGAAAAGGAGCATGCTATGGTCAGAGCTGGGGAGGGAGGAAGGGAGTGGAGGGGGAGGGTAAACCATCCTTGCCCTTTTTTTGTTGTTTAGAAAGCTGCAGGAACCTCTGAAAAGCATGCCTCTTTTTACACTTCAAGATTTTGTTTCAAACTAGCACTTTCTCACAGTCTGGTGGCTGGGTAGCTTCCGGAGTCTGGTTCTTGGAGGTGGCAGTGCCATCTCTGCTGTTAAGGATGGAAAACTTCCTCATGGCAGTGGCTGCTAAGGGTGACTCAGGAAACACCATTTCTTCTGATCCTATCCACAGCCAACTAGGAACTTTGTCTGGTGGTGGCTGATGGGTGTTTTGTTTATGCTTTCCTGGATCTTTCCCAGGACTGTGTTAGTGTAGGACCCTACCCTCAGGTGGAAACAAGACAAACCAGTAAACAAAACAAAAAACGAAATCCACGAAAATTCCCCAAACTCACATCTTTTGGAACAAACTTTTCAGACTTAATCTACAGGTTCTGCACGTCCAGAACTATCCATCCCAGAGAACCACATGGAGTGTTTTAATTAAGTTACTTCCAACAGAAGAAAGAAACTCCTTAATAAGGTTATTCCTCACGCTTGGAACTGCTTCCTTGCATCTGACCTGTGTGTTTCCTGATGCGAGTGAGGCCATCCTTCAGCTGACACACCTGACAGTCCAACTTCAGCAGCTGGACATACAAAGGGGAGAAAGGCCCTGCATTTCGTCTCAGTAACTCTGTATCCCAGAGACAGGGAGCTCTGTGCTGGGTGAGTTAACTCAGGTGTATGGCACTGAGAGATTAGTGTTCTCAGGGACAGAACCTCCAGGGAGACAAGGAGTCCACAGCTCAGTCACAGAGACTGGGTGTTGTGTTCACACCGGAGCTGCGTTTCATTCTCCTTGCTTCCCCCCACTCTTATCCTGTCTGCCTTCTTTGTCACATTCTCTGTTACGTGAAATGGTTGTTCAGGCAATTGCTCTAGAGTCAAATGAAAGAAAACTCACCGTGAGCCCCCGGTGTGACCTTGGACAAGCCCCTATCCTTTGTGATGCCCTGGTTCTTCCTATGGAAGGTAGGCAGTCTCTTCCGTCAGAGCATGTCTAGGATGCCACCACCTTCAACATTCTGGAGTTCCCAAGTACGTTGTCCAGCTAAGGCAGTGACCTACTGGTAGAGGACAGAGAGAGCAAGCCGTGGCTTGGAATTCTCCAGAGCACCAGGTGGGAGGGGTTCCTCCCAATAAACTTGACTATGGATTAGAGCAGGCTGTTTCTCCAAAGCCCTGGTGAGGGTTGACTGGACCACACCTTTGGCAGTGCCCCAGCAACATCTGGAATGTGCTTATCGGAGAGCATCTGACTCCTCAGCCTGACGCTTCCACCATCCACATACCAAGAGAGATCAGGGTTGGGAGGAGGTGGGGCCCAGGGGATGTGCTGCCGGATCAGCATTTCCATTCTGCTGCTGTTGGCCATTCTGCTCGGAAAGAGTACACTCCGGTGATGCTTCAGCAGTGAATAGGTTATTCTCCCTGAATGACTTGTCCTCAAGAGGAACTGAGAGAGGGCCCTTGGGGACAGTGGCAGCTTAGTGAAGATACTTCCGGGCCTAATGGTTTTGAAAAGAATTAGTTAATTAGCTAATTAATCTAATTAGAGAGGTGGGGGCAGGAGCCTGGGGTTGGAAGTAGGGACACTGGGGCTCCGGCTCTGGCTCTGGCACTACCTGGCTAAGCAGCCTTTGGGCAAGTTGCTTCATCAGTGTGTGTCTTAGTGTCCCCTCTTAGTCTCTTCCTGTCCTGGCACTCCTCCACTCTGAGCTCTGAAGACAGAAACCACCTTGCTTTTAGAGCAGGGCCAGAGTCACATCCAGGCTTTGTGTGTCTGTGTGTGTGTGTTGATTTCTCTTATATAGAGGTGTGCCTCCGTAGAAAAGTCACATTCCCTCCTCCGTGCTCCTCCATGTGAAGATCTTTGACATATAGGCAAGAAGGTGGGTGAGTGGCGTGGATGCTTGAAAACTAGAAGGGGCTTTGGGAATAATGGCCTAGCTATTTCAAGAATGCCACTCACCCGGTTGTTTGTTCACGATGCTTGGCGTGTGTGGGAACCAGTATTTCCTAATTCCGAAGAGCCTGCGTGTTAGAGCTAGGCTGTCTTAATTGCACATCCTTGCCACGCCAAAGGGACTCATTTCAGGGCTTCACTCAGTATCAAGTGCTTATTTCATGCCAAGCATTTCGCTGAGCTATTTTGCATGTATTACCACACCCTATCAGAGCCCTATAAAGCAGGTGTGAATTGTATCTGCATCTTACAAGGAGACTAAAATGTAGAGTGGTCATGTGACTTACTCAAGATCAAGTAGCTGCAAATGGCACTTGAGACTTGAACACTAGTCTGTTGACTCCAAAGCTATGACTTAGCTGCCTTCCAGGCCTTATTTTATTTAATTTTCATTAAAAAATCTACAAATAAGCATCACAGTCTCTATTTTACAACCAGCCCTTGAAAGTCTGAGGGCTAACAAGCTCCAGCTGGTAAAGATTACTGACAGTAGAGAGTGAACACAACTCTGGTCTTCTCAACCTTCAGGTCCTGGCTGTTGACTTCTCTGGGCCATACTTAGACTTCAGTGGCTAAAGTTTAGCTGTTGTGAGAGGCTACTTGTTCGTTTCCCGGCCACCTGGCAGCTCAGATCCGAAATAACCCCACAGAAACTGTATTATTTAAATCACTGCTTGGCCCATTAGCTCTAGCTTCTTATTGGCTCTTACATCTTAATCGGTGCATCACCACAAGGTCGTGGCCTACCAGCAAAGTTTCGGCGTGTCTATCTCCAGTGGCTGCTCCATGGCTTCTCTTGACTCCAACCTCCTTTCTCCCAGCATTCAGTTTAGTTTTCCCCACTTATCTACCCTATCAGGCCAAACCAGTTTTTTTTTTTTAATTATTAACCAATGGTATTCACAGCATACAGAAGGGAATCCCACATCATTTAGCAGTTTAGGAAAAGCCCCAGTAGTCTGACCGATGCACATTGTGGGTGGGCTGGAGGGTCCACTTCAAAAGGAGGGATAGATCAGACAGATCCTGTACAGTGCTAAAGTATGCATGATCTCACACAGTCCTGGGCCTGCTTGCATCATGTCAGGCAGTTCAGGACCTTAGGCACATCCAGTCTCCCAGTTTGACTGGTCTTAGCTTTCCTAATGAGGATATTTAAGAATCAACTGAGAGACGGCTCTGAAAAGACCGTAAGTGAGAAAGTGATGCACACTGGATCATTAGTATTGCTATTCTACATCTCTGCTTTTATCTTTCACCAAAATGGGCATTGAACTGCATCACCTTCAAGTTTCTTGAGTCACTCTGTCTCATCGTCCGAGCCTACTGTCCCATGATGGAGCAGCATGAAGCAGCATTAACGGCTCAGGGGCACTCCTGCCTGACTCATTTAAGAGATGTCTCACCTAGGATGTGAGGCATTACAATGGCTGCCACTGTGACACATACTCCATCCCAGAAAGTCTGGAATGGGACATTCCTGAACAGATTCAGGCATGAGAAGAAAGAGGACAAGTTATAAACAGATGGCCTAGGGCTTGGGAAAGACAAGAGATTGCTTTCATTTTTTTTTAATGTTCTTGTTTTGAAAGACTCTAAATAAAGGTATGGCTAAGTGTCCATTTCTCTGACATTATTACCCTTTAGGAAGCACTTATTTCCATACACCTTTGTATTCCTTCACACCAGGGCTTTATGCTTCTCAGCCACTTATTCTAGTAGGAGCTGGGTAGGGGGTCCCTGGCATACTTACCCACTCAGCCATCCATGGGGCAAGAGAAGAGGAAGTCTGAGGACAATATTTTCCAGCGACTGCCCAGCTCTGTAGGATTTAGTGCAAGTTCTTCCTCATGAATAAGTACTTCTTCACTTTGACCTAGTGGCGCCAAGGTGGCCAGGGATGTGGAACTTAGCTCCTTTGGGTCTTTCTTTGTGTTCTTGAGGAAGACAGAAGCAGCCTCAGAGTGAGAACAACTCTTCCTCGCTTCACCCAACAGGCTGTGGGAAAGTGATCAGAAGGGCTGCTCAGAGGCACTGCGTAACTCAGCAGGAAAGGAGGGACTGTGGCTCCCTCAGGGACCTCCTCACTTGATCCTGTCCCGTCCATGTAACTAGGAATGTGAAGACACTGGCACCTCTGTCTAAAGATTAGCTGCTGGAGAATTCCCTGCTTGAGATGGTACAAAAAAAGTAGCCTTTGACATGCAAAGGAAGAAGGCGACCATCAGGAAGATGATTGAGTCAGCCATCACTTATGGAGGGCCTCGCAGGGCCATGTTTGGTTTTGTGTGATAAACTGAGATTTTTGTTCTACAAATAAGAAGGAAAGGGGAGAACAAAGCAAAGAAAGCTTCTAAGTCAATCCACAGGAGTTCTGACACAAGATTTATGGAAAACGAGACTTCAGGATGATGTATGTCTAATGAACACTATTCCTGAGCTTATAGTGATCTGCTCATAGTAACAGAGGAAAGAACTGGCTTAAAAAGACAAAGAATATGTCTAACTAGAGCTTTTCTTAACTTTGTTAGACTTTAGCAACTTGGGGAAATTGAGTCATAAAAAATAATTTATTTAAACTGACTTTTTTTTGCCTTAAATGTTACACAAAGGTTTTATTATCAGATTGATAAAGCTGCCCTTCTGTGTGTTCAACAACCAATGCTTTGAGGCCTACACCAGTGATGATAAGAGAGTCAAAAGGGACAACCAACAGTTTGGCCTTTGTCCTCCAAGGAAAGATGAGACCCAGAGGAAGACGGCACCTCTTTGGTAAGTCATCTGTCCCCTTAGAGGGTGGACTCTAGCCAACATTCATCTTAGAAAGCATGATTACTTTGTTTGATGACAAATCTATAAACATTTTGTTGAATTTATTCAGTAGGTGGTGCTCTTTCTTTCTTGATTTTTTAAAAATCATCAAAGAAAGGCTACAATTGACTATGAGTTTAGTCTTATAACTTACACCACAGTTACTGTAGATTTTCACACTCTTAGTTAAGTGATAGTGGAGTTTGTGTAAGTGGGGAAGATATATATTATCAGTAGAAATAGAATTTGTTCATTTTTATGCGGTTTACTAAGACTGCTTCATAAGACTCGGAAGGCTTAACCTTTGATAATTTCTGGTTGTTCAACTAATGAAAGCCAACACTTTAGACAAAGAGCATTGATTAACACCGTGGTCCTATTGTGAGGCAATGCCTAATATCATCAAAGAACGGTTGGTTGGTCTGGGTAGCCCTGGAACTCTGTATTTATAGGTTTTTTTTGATTGTAACAATTCTTTAAAAATCTTAAAAAGACAGCATGTGTCTTAATCCCGCTTTAGAATGAAAAAACTTGGCTAATTGCAAGAACAACAAGTTGGTTCAATGTTAAGTCCTTGGTAAACTAAAGACCCTTTTATACCACAAATAGACTTTATACATGAAAATAGACTTTGTGACACTGAAAAATGTTGTATGTGTTTCAAATTTCTTAAAGTATGCTTATTTCTTACTATATGAATGTGTATTTTTATGAACCATAAAGATGATGGAAAAAGACACACCCTTTTTAAAATTGTGCCTCCAATCTGTGACCATGGAAACTGAAGATTAATTTTTTTTGAAAAGCTGTCTACTGATTATCTATTCTATATTGCCATCCTTTAGGACCCAGGGACTTCTTGTCCAAGAAAGTTTGCAGTGTATCAGTTTCAGCCTGCTGACCTGGTGCTGATAAAAACCTGGAGAGAGGACAAAGGTCTCTTTATTAAGACACTGGGGCGAGTGTCTTAATAAATACTGCTGACTCCACAACTGTATGGATTGCTGAAAGAAGTGAATTTACTACTCCTGAGTCAAGAAGCCAATTAAGGAGGCTCCAACACCCAAGGGGGAGATCAAAGAGAAGCATCTGGGTCATCCAAGGAGTGGTTTCAGTTACTTCTAAAGAAGATCTGATAACGTCTGCATAAGGAACACAAAGTTGGAGGTGATGTTCTTTTTACTTTTACACAGTATGCTGCTTATGATGCTGGTGTTATTGGGGCGGGGGAAAGCCTCTGAATAGAAAGAATATTTCTAGTCTGGAATTCAGATAGAAAAACTATTGAACTAATCCAACTTTAAGATTCCCCATTTTGTGATTGGGGTCCCTGGTTAGTTCAGCTTCTGGAGTCTAACCTATGTAGGGAAGATTACTGTTATACAGAGAATGGGTTTCAGATAGAAAAAAAAAATCAAAGCTTGACATAAAGAATTGAATGCTTGGGTAAAAAGCATCACATTTACAATACAGGCACACTAGACAAGAGTGATTGTCAGGCATGCACAGCAGAGCATCCATTTCCTTTCCCCTAGCACAGGACAGAGACCCCACTCGGGGAATTTTGTGCTAGCCTCATTTCAGAACGAAGCTATCTGGAGAATAAGACTTCCCAGAGTCTGTCTCTCCTGTGCTTCTTTTCAGTATGGAAAGACTGGCCCATCACAATTTCTGTTTTTCTCCATAGGAAATTACTCCTCATGCATCACATGGCAGGGGCCCAGTTGGGGTTCTTGGAACCTATGCCTATGCCCTGAATGTTTCAACAACAAAAGGACAGATACCAATTACTCTGCACTCAATGTCTCCCAGGCTGACTGTGAACAGCAGAAACTACTCAACACTTCCATCCACTTGTATGGGATCTGCGTGCTGGTTCAAATGGCCATATCCTTCCCTCTAACTCCTAGCTTTCATTCTCCCCTCCCCCTTTCTTTCTTTCTTTCTTTCTTTCTTTCTTTCTTTCTTTCTTTCTTTCTTTCTTTCGGTTTTTTGAGACAGGGTTTCTCTGTTGCCTTGGCTGTCCTGGAACTCACTTTGTAGACCAGGCTGGCCTCGAACTCACAGAGATCCGCCTGTCTCTGCCTCCCCAGTGCTGGGTTTAAAGGCGTGCACCAATGCCGCCCATCATTTTCCTCTCTTAGTGAAATTAATCTTGGGGCTAAGAAGCCATTACCGGGATCTTTTGGTGTCTATGCTGAGTCTATAGGAATCCTCAGAAGAGTTCTAAACAAACAGAAGACTAAATACCAAATAGCTACAGGATTCAAATTGGCTACCAGCAGCATTAAATAAAGATGCAGTGATTAACTCGAACTGTTCTAACTTGCAGGGTCTATCAGTGGTGTCAGGGATGCTCTTAAAGCTGTAGTTCTAAACCTGTGGGTCACAACATCTTTGGGGTGCCAAATGACAGGGGTTGCATGTCAGATACCCTGCATATCAGATATTTATATTACAACTCCTAACAGTAGCAAAATTATATTTATAAAGTAGAAATGAAGATAATTTTAATGGTTGGGTGTTGGGCCTCATGAGGCCCAGTGTAACTTCCTAAGCCTAACTTGAGTTTGGAGAGGAGTGAATTAGCACAGTCCGACCTAGGCTCACCTCTGCCCAGCCACTGCTGATGTGGCAGAATATTATTGACCCTTATTCCTTACTCCACCTCACCCCAACCCAAGACTCCAGTCCACTACCTCAGCCCTATATAAGTTCCTGCCCTGATGCAACAAAGTGATATCTTGCTTCAACAGACTCTGGCTCAGTGTGTGTTTCTCCTTGGCTCTGCCTCAGCCCTATCTGCTGGAGAACCTGGTGTGTGTGTGTGGGGGTGTCACTGCAACATGGGAAACTGTATTAGAGAGTTCCAATGTTAGGAAGGTTGAGAAAGCCTTAAAGGAATGGCTAGCCAGCTGGATCCCTCGGCTGCATAATTTGGGAGAACGAGATTGCATTTACCATGAAGCTAACAGAAAGAAAATGTTTGAGTCATGCTTGATGAAAGATGTTGTGCTTCTATTCCCAAGAACACAGCTCTTGGATCAACAATTTACTAAGGCCTTTCAAGGATTAGTCACCCGTGCCAATACATTTTAGAAAAATTAAGGAATTAAAACAAAAGTGAAACTAGAGCCAATAAGGATAAAAGAGAAAGAGGGAAAAACTGTGGGAAACACACTGTTATGGTTGAGTTTCAGTAAGAAGCGCTCTCAAGTTCTTCAGAGTTACAGATAAACAGAAAGTGCTAGGCCCCTCTCTCCTCTGGCAGTGACTGGTGCTGGTGACTCAGAGCTCTGAGGTCTGGAAGCTACAGGTAGCATCCCTGTGACTGAGCTCACAATCAGGAAGTGGGGGGCAGCCTTTGTGTCTTAAACCAGTAGAACTGGGGACTTTGGGAAGGTGGCACAAGTCCTAGCCTATGAGAAGGCAGAACTGGAGTTTCTAACAATCAGGGGACTTTGAAAATCCTTGACTTGTGCCGAGTCAGTATGCCAGCCATTTTTCTCCTCTTCTCCGTGCTGCCGTCCCTTTCTTCAAAATAGCATATTAAAATCTTTTCATTTTTTACCAGACTCTTGAATTGTTATTGTATTTCCAACAGTGATGATGACTCCCCAGTTAATTGTTCAGTTCCAGGCTTGGTCCACTTCGTCTGGCTATTAAGGGTGAGGCTGTTTTGGCAAGGCTGCCTAAATCCAGAGCATAATTCCTACCCTGATTGGCTGCCCATTGTTTTTCTTTCTAACAGGCACCTCTAACACATTGAGGATTGACAAAGTTCAAGGTTTCTTCAAATAATGGTCAGCCTACAAGGGTGACAGGGCAGAGGAAAGCAAAAGCTGTGAGACCCCTGATTCCCATTGTTCACCTCCACACACCTGTTGAGCCATCCCACGGATTCCCCACCTGTCCCTCCTTCCTTGTGCTCTCTCTCCATTTGTTTGTGCTGCTTCCTGAGCACAAAGACTTGCATAAGAAATTGGCTTTGGTTCCTTCAGCAATCTGGCCACACAGTGGGGGCAGACTGGCTTATGGGCACCTGCTTGCTGTGTGACTGATGCTCCAATACATGTGTGTTGTGCAATTAAAGGAGAGCTGATTCCTGGGTGGCCCTAAGAACGTGAACGAGTCACAGGCAGAATATGGGTGGGAGGAAGCTGGCATGCCTGGCAAGGGAAATGGCATACAAAGGTAACTCCTTTCTTTGTCTCCCTGTGTTACCCACTGTGAGTGACAGAGTGGGTGGCAATGGGTCAGAGATGGCTAGGCAGAAGGCCAAGGCAGCAAAGCTAGTGTACTGGCACACTCAATAGCCTATTTCCTATTTCCCAGGGCCTAGCAGGCCACAGACCCACACCCCTCCATTTCCTCTCCTCCCTGCGGGTTCCTTAGCAGTCCTGCCCCTCTGCAGTCAAAAGCTCAGCTCTGACCCCCACTCTACCACCATCCTCCATCCAGCCTATCTTTTCCCATCTTCTGCATTCCATGCTCTTTTCCAGATCCACAGATCCTTCAAATCCCACTCCTGCCTGGTTATTGCGACACCTTCCTCATCGGGCTTCAGGACTCGGTCCCTTTACTACTCCTCATGGTCACATGTGCTTCCAAGGAATCTTTCTGCAAGTTGCGTCAGGCGCCTATGCTAGTCTTTCTAAGCATAGAAATTTCAGATTCTGCTTTGCACTGTGTACAAATGGGGCCACATTCATATTCATGACCTAGTTGTCTTTCCCTCCTGCCTCTGTCTATTCTTCCAGGACCCTGATCTCTTCCACAATGCCACCCAAAGATTTTGGGGTCCCTTAGGGAAATGCCACTGAAAATAGGCTATACCCACCATCATGAACCTGTGCATACTTGCCAATGGTCTTCAATGAGATCAGCATCTGCGTTAAGGAAACGTTGACCTTCCATAGCAGCGTGGCATTCTTTAGCTGATGCGTTTTGAAACAAATTATACACACATACAGCAACAAAAAGCACTGTGGCCTTTGTGGGTTACTCGAGAAACACCACCCTAGCTTGTCTCATAATCCATCAGGCCGGGTCTCTCCTTGCACTCTCTCCTCAGCTCCCGGTTACCCAGTTGGCTCCTTGGAGCTGTTTTATTATTTTTGTATTGGGAGCTCAATCCCTCCTACTTCTGCTTCCTCCTGGAGGACAGCTCTCCAGAACATGTGCGGAGCAGCTGGCTTTAAAAAATACACCTGCTGTTTAGAACATCTGCTCTCTGGTGTGAAAATTGGATTCAAATTTTAAAGCACGATTTACTTTACCCCCTCTAAAATAATGTTTTTTCCTGTTTAACACAGTAGTTTTTCTCTAACGAGTTTTTAAAATCAACTATTGAAATGAAGATTATAAACAACAAAAGGTGCTGATTTTGTGTGTGTGTTTGTGTGTGTGTGTGTGTGTGTCTGTATGCCTGTGCATCTGCATTTGGAGGTCAGAGGTCACCTGCATCTTGGGCATCTTCATCAATTGTGCTTTGCCTCACTTTTTTTCAGACAGAGTCACTAATTTTCTAGCTTACAGGTTTTGCTAGACAAGCTGCCCAACAAGCCACCAGGCCCTCCTGACTCTGCCCCACCCCTCCCCAAGCGCTGGGATTAAAAGCACATGCTGTGACAATCAGTTTTTTATACTGGAGTGTTGGGAATCCAAAGTCAGGTCCTCATGCACACATGGTGAGTGCTCTACCGACTGAGCCATCTCCCCAGCCCAAGCATATTCTACTTTAATTGTACAATTTGATGGATTTTGACCAAAGTATGCACTTGGAAGATCACCATCCCAGTCAGAGATGGAGCAATGCCTGCTCCCCCTGGAAATCCCTCTAAGCACTCAGTGGCCAATCCGTCTTCCGAGGCAGCTGAAGGCAACAGCTGATCTGGGCTCTGCTATTATAGGTTAGTCTGGTTGCTTTTAGAATACTTTGTGGGTAGGGCCATCATGAGTGCTCGGCTGCTGGCTGATTTGCCCGGTGCGGTGGTTTTCAGAGTCCCCGTGACTTGGATGTATCAGTGGTTCAATCCTTCGAGCTGCTGAGAAGCCTTTCAGTGCACGTAGCACGTTTTGTTTATGCGTTCTCTTGTTGATAGACATCTGTCTGGGCTAGTTCCAGCTTTTGACTGTTTGGATAAAGTCCTCTGAACATTCATGTATAAATCTGTGTTTTGACAACTGTTTTCATTTCCCTTGGGTAAATGCCTAGTAGTAGAATTGCTGGGTCATCTGGCAAGGATTATGATTGACTTCATTAGGAATCAACATTAATCCCTGGGTCATATTGTTTTGACAGAATCACATGCTTTCTGATGGGACCCTAGGATTAATGATCCTTGCTGAATTGCACTTTGCCATGGTGCTGTTCCTTTCTGAAATGGCCTCATTCCTTTTCTCCAGGGACTGGCTATACTGAATCACACAGGGAATTCTGCATTTGGGGTCCTCTAGAAAAGTCAGAACCTTTCAGTTTGCTTATTGCTGTAAACACTGCTTAGTTCAATGTTCCTGTTAGGGGTCTGACTCAGATTGTTTACATATTAAGAAATGACCGAATACCCTTTTCTCCATTTCTAGAACCACTCATGATGTAAGGTTAACCCACATTCTCCAGCTTATTCCAGGAAATGTGTTTTCATTTTTGCTCCCAATGACACCATGTTGACTTCTCTGAATGACTTCATCATTCAAATTGGAATTTCCTTGGAAAGACGATTTTGTTTTTGTTGATCATGAGCAAGGCAGTGTCTTTGTTACTTTATCAGTAAACATTTCTCCCTTCCTTCTAGTACCCTTCATAATATTTAATCCTGCATTTGCTTCCCCAAATACTTATTTTTCTTTCTCTTCCTCTTTTTGTTAGAAATCAAACTGCAAAGTGAGGAAGTTTGTCTGTCTGTCTGTCTCATTAATATGAACAAGGGCCCAACACAGTATCTATTTGTAGTAGTGTCCAAGAAACTAATGGATAATAAAATGATGATTACCCATCCCTTTATCTGTATAACCTAGCTGGAAATTAGGGACCCTTTCCTATGATTGCCAGATACTTTTTAGCCACAAAATTTAGCATCTAGTTGTCTTTCCACTCCCTTTAAAGAAGCTTTTTGGAGATAAAAGTGCTGAGAATGAGTGACTCTGAGAGTTCAGCCCAACCCCCACCTCCACCCCAAGGTTCAGGGAGCATTGCAGAAGAGAAGGTGGAAAAAATGCAGCAACTGGAGCATGGGGAGGAGCGCTGTGGAACGCTGTCCTCTGGACATGGCGTGACTGCTGCATGCATGAACCCACAGCGACCGACTGTTGTCACCAACTACACAAGACCCGAACAAGGAACAAGGTTAAGCCTGTTAAAAATTCAGCGTGGATAGGGTTAGATTTCCTGACCCCTTTCCCCTGCTGAGAAGACATTGGCAGTTGATGCTTTTGAGGGATGGATAGTCACTTTTATTTGGGCATTTGGCTACTGGTAGGCTGCCCATGCCACAGTGGATAGTCCCACACCCGTGTCATACGAGCAGCTCTAGTTAGACTCGTGGGTCATAAAAAAACAAGAAGAACACAAAGTCTTGAGGGAGACGTGTGAGGGACAGGGGAGAGGTTGAAGGAGGGAGTGGAGTCCTTAGGGCCAAGATACATTGTATACATGTATGAAAACCTATAAGAACAAATGATAGTAGTTAAAATATTAAACAGGGACCAGTATCCCATGCACACTCTTTCACATCAATGCACTGGGTACTTTTAGAGCATTGGTTACTCTTGCACACATTTATTCCAGTAAGCATTAAAAGAAAATTTCATTTATGATTAAAAAGTTTGTCTAGGTACTGAAGAGATGTCTCATTGGGTAGAATGCTTGCTGTGTGAGCATGAGGCCTGGATGCAGCAATGCTGATCTTCACACTTTTTTACTTTTAAATTAGTATTGCTAATAGTTATTTTACGTATATGGGTGTTTTTTGCCGGCATGGTGTCTGTGTATCTTACGCATATTGATGCCAGTGGAGGGAGTCAGATTCCCCTGGAACTGTAGTTATGCAGATGTTTGTGAGCTACCATGTGTGTGTTGGAACCAAACCCAGGTTCTCAGCAAGAGTAACAAGTGCCCTTAACCAGTGAGCCATCTCCCTGACCCCACCATGCATCCTTAATTCCAGCACAGCCATTTCAAGATGGGAAGCAAAGACAGGAGACTCCCCAAAGGTCTGTGAGTCAAGCAGCCTGAAGTGGCAGGTGAGGACTGACACCTGACCTCTACTTGTGTGCATGATATACACACTCCTGTACTCACACATGTGAACATGTACAAAGACATGCACACACACACATACATTATGTACACACACCATACACATTAAAAACACAGTTTGTCTAGAATTTGGTTGAGCTTGTTTTCAGTTGGTGTGAGAAGTCCTTCTGTATATGTGTTGCTTTTATTGGTTAATGAATAAATCTGTTTCAGCCAGTGGCTTAACAGAATAGAGAAAGGTGGGATTTCCAAGCAGATAGAGGAAGAAAGAAGGCAGAGTCAGGGAGAAGCCATGTAGCCACCACAGAAGACAGACGCCTCTGCCGGAGGCCATTGAAACTTTGCCCTTAGGCCACGACCTCTTGGTGATGCACAGATTAATGGAGATGGGTTAGTTTAGGATATAAGAGCTAGCTAGAAATGTGCTTAAGCTATTGCCAAACAGTATTACAAATAATATAGTTTCTGTGTGATTATTTTGGGAGTCTGGGCGGCCTCTGTCAATATTTAATCATAAAACTAAGTTGACAGATTATAAATTTTCATGAGTGTGAGTAAAACAGCATGGTCCAAACTTGAGATTCATCTAGATAATGAAAACGCTCCATGGTCCATATTCTCTCATCAACTCTTTCCTTGTTTTCTTGCTTATCTCTTTATTTCCTCTGGCTTTTCTTTTAATCATCTTCCCTCTTTAAAAAAATTCTTTGAAAATCCTAATATTGTAGAACTCCTATTTGCATGGGGAAGTGTGGCGGTGTTACTGTTTAACCTCACTTGTCATTTGCTTGCATCTAAGGCTTGTAAATCTTGGAATATGGCATGCCCAACTTCATAGAAACATGCTTACATGTGGGTCTTATTTCTCCCTCATAGGTTTAGCCAGTAGAAAAATAAACGGTGACTTTGCTGGTGTGTTTGTTGGTGGTATACCATTCAGATCTCGTATTGTCTGTGGGATACATCTGGGGAGATGAAATAGGCTATCAATTGGGAAAGGAAAACAAGATATTATGCTCCCTCTCTCCATACAGAGAAGCAGGGGTTCAGACCACTCTGCAATTCTTCCTCAGCATTGGCCTCCTCACCTCCTGATAAAATGGGGGCCCAACTTACTGAGACACCATCCCTGGGCCTGCCTGATGAGAAACGCTTTCTGTCTTACTAGTAGTGTGTGCTGTGCCAATCCTAGCAGTGGCAGATAAGAAGCCAACCAAACAGAATCAAAACAAACAAAATCTCACCTAAATTTATGGGAAATCTCCATGCAGCTTTCATAAGACTTATTCCCCCTAAGATGTTTCTGGAAAATCAGCTGGTTTAACTCAGGGCCACCATTGTACAAATGATAAAGCAGTTGCCTGATTAAGTCTGCATGATTGAGGCTGGGACTGAGAGGGTCCAGCATCTGGCTTCCCATCCTGAAGTTGGTGCCCTTTAATTTCATCGGTCCGTCTCACTAAAGGATATTTTTAGTACATTGTACTTATTAAATATAGTTTTATGTTCTCTGACCCGTCCTAAAAGCTTGTGAGCCAAATGTTTTATATCCCTCTGAGAAACATAAATTAAATAGCTCATTTTATGTGCTCTCTAATTGATCTTGCAGCTTTGTTTGGAGACTCAACCCAGGCAGAGGTGAAGGAACACAGTAAAAGAACCACTGCCCAAGGGGTAGGTGGTAGTATTCTCATTATAGTGAGTCCTTTGGGTGACCAAGGACACCCCACATTCTACTTTGGTTTCTATTGCTGTGATAAGCATCATAACCAAAGCCACTTGGGGGAGGAAATGGTTGGATTTTTTTTTCAGTTTACATTTTATAGTCCATTACGAAGTAAGTCAGAACAGGAAGTCAAGGCTGGAACCTGGAAGCAGGAACGGAAGCAGAGGCCTTTGTGGAGTGCTGCTCACTGGCTCACTTCCCATGGCTTGCTTGACTTGCTTTTTTATACAACAAGGCTCAAATGCCCAGGGTTGGCACTGCCCACAGTGGGCTGAGCCCTCCCACATCAATGGTCAATCAGGAAAATGCCCCAGGCTTATGTACAGGCTGGTCTGAAAGAAAGAAACATTTTTTTTTCAATTGAGGTTTCCCCTTTCTAGATGTCTGACTTTATTTACTCTCTAAGGCTATGAAAAAAAAAACATGGCCAAAAACCACTTGGGAGGGAAGGATTTACTTGGTTTATCAATCCCAAACACAGCCAATCACTGCTGGAAGTCAGGACGGGAATTTAAAGCCCGGAAGCAGGAACCTAAGCAGAGACCATGGAGGAGTACTATTTAAGGGCTCTTTCTTCATGGCTTTCTCAGCTTTTTTTCTTGACTACCAGAACCACCTGCCCAAGGGTGGCATTGCCCACAATGGGCCAGACTCTTACACAGCAGTCAGCAGTCATTAATGAAGACAATGGCCCACAGATTTGCCTACAGGTCAGTTTGTTTGAGGCATCTTCTCAGTCTAGATTTACTCTTCTCAGATGACTTTAGCTTGTGTCAAGTTGACAAAGAACTAACCATCATGTCCCCTTAAATTATTAGAGGGTCAGAGAACACTAAAGTTGCAAAGATATTGGTGAACAACGTGTGTGTGTGTGCGTGCGTGTGTGTGTGTGTGTGTGTGTGTGTGTGTGTGTGTGTGTGCGTGTGTGTGTGAACGGAAGCCCGGACAGGGAAAGGGCTATCATTGGAGCTGTGCCATGGTTAGTTAGCTGCAGAGACACAGGCAGAACTTGGTTCCCCTCCTCCCACAGTGATGCCTTTCTATCCACCTCACCATTGGTCCTGTTTTGTCTGGTTAGAGATGCCCATTCTGGGCATCATTGGTCCTGGTTAGAAATGCCTATACCAGGCATTAACTCCAAACTTTTCCTGTGTGTCACTGTAGGTCTAGGCATAGATGAAGTGGAATCTCACATGGGTTAGCAAACACTATCCTTGGTGCTAGTAACTATGTACAGTGTTAGGTCTTTCCTTGGGGAGAGAGAACTAAAACCTCATTTATCCGAGACTTGGCCTCAGACATATATCCCCAGGCAACATCTGTTTTACAGGGCATCCCTTTGGTTGGAGGGTAAAGTTACATTTCCTCAGAACGTTCCTGGAAACTACCCATCAGGTCTTCTAGCTGGGAAGACGGCAGACTCACAGTGAGAGGCTGGCAAGGTGGCTGGATCTGCCAGTGGTGCCAACAGAACACCTCAGCAAGGCTCTGGCTGTCTCCAAGCCTTGATGTAGAGGCCTTGTTGGTTCTAGTACTGCCCAGTGTGAAACGGCAGAAAGGAAAGCTGGTGGTCCAGGTGTGTCTGTGAGCGTTTCTAGACTAGGTTAATTGAAGAGTGGAGATCCACTCTCAGTTCTGGCAGGACCATTCTGTGGGCTAGGGGTCCTAAACTGTATAAAAAGAGAAAGCAGTCTGGGCACCAGCATTTCTCTCTTTGCTTCCTAACTGCGGATACTGTGTGTCAAGTTACGTTGTTCTTGCCATGATGGATGCTATCCCTCATGCTGCGAGCCAAAATAAACCCTTTCTTCTTTAAGTTGCTCAACTCAGGTGATCAACACAGTGATAAGAAAACTAGAGATGTCCCCACTAATTTAGAAGAAGATCCTTAAAATCAGCTATCAGCTCAAGTTTTGAGCCCTACTGTCTTTGAGCTGTATAACTGAGCACCACATAGTTATTCATTTTGTCCCTATTTGTACATATAAACGTATATATATGTACAAGTATATAAATGTTGTACCTATAACTTTAGGCTATGCTAAAGGAGCTAATTCAAGTCAAATAGTGGTCACAGTCCTTGACATATAGAAGGTTTCAATAAATATTGTTTCTACCGTTCTCATTTTCCTTCCCGCCATTTTCATCATCACCCATGCCAAAAGTTCTTTCTGCTCTGGCAACCTGTGTTCATTTAAGCAACTGTTGCAGTGACCCAGGGGACACGACGTGACTCCCTAAGTCCACCCTTACCCTTACTAGAGAGTATCCTAGTTGCTTCTCTTGGCCTGCGCCCATCTTGTGCTTGGGGAATAAACCAGCTCAAGCTTCAGCTCTCGTGACCCAGCTGCTTCGCCTCTAAGCAGACCATAGAGAAGAGAGAAGGAAGACTCAGTTTCAGCTAAGCTCTTAGAGAACACCGTGACCCTCCTAAGGTGGCCACAGCGAGCTCTGAGCTCACTGAGTCCCTCCTCAAATGCCATATGTAAACACCAAGCTTGAGTTTCATTGTTAATTGGGTGACTTTGGCCAAGTTGTTTCCTCCACACAAGGGCTCTGGGTTCTCTGAGCTCTAATATTTGGGTGGTCCTGAGAGGGATGCATTTACCAACAGGCCACTGGGGGATGGGAAAGCTTGCTGGCAATGTGAAAGATGCAGATTTTTAGCTGGAGGGTGACCCTTGTTTGGTGTCAGAGGTCCTTCTGTCTATGTGTTGTTTTTATTGGTTAATGAATAAAGAACTGGCTTGGCCTATAGCATGAGAGGAGGGAGGCGGAGCCGGGGAGTCGCCATGGAACCTCCGCCACAGTCAGACATGCCAAAACTTTGCCGGTAAGCCACTGCCACATGGTGACACACAGATTAATGGAGATGGGTTAAATTAATATGTAAGAGTTAGCCAATAAGGAGCTAGAGCTAATGGGTCAAGCAGTGATTCAAATAATATGGTTTCTGTGTGATTATTTTGGAGCTGAGCAGCCGGGAACTAACTAGCAGCTTCCTCCAACACTTGTTTGTGTGCTCTGAGAACCAGGATCCATGAGGGGAAATCTTAGGACAAGACCATAGAACACAGTGTCACTGGACCTGTTCCTGAGCTGCTAGAGAAGTAGTGTTTAGAGGTATTCTCAGCTGTCTGGTATTTGTTTCACTGCCTACCTTGGAAAATGGCTTGCTTTTCTCTGACTTTTTTCGGTTGCTGGTGTCAAGTAAATGGCTGGGTGATGTCTTGCTATTTGCAGTCAAGGCACACTAGCTTGCTGTACATGTCATTTGAGATTCATTGTAAACACTGATATGCTCATGCCTAATGATTTGGGGTCCCTTCCTATGTCGGGCGTGGTGGCAGGAGGAAAGATGGTGAAGAATTACATTGTTTATAAAACCAGTTTCTCTCTGGTACTGGGAGACATGCACCATCCATTAGAAATGTGGCATCTCATAGGCATCATGGTCTATTGGTCACTAGCAGGGTGGGCTGTTACAGAGATTGGACCTGACATTAAAACAGCAAGTCAGTTGTCACTAAGTAGAGATACTATGATTGTACAGCCTTTCTAATAAATGCCCGAGTTTATAGTTGAATGATCATCTTCAAAGAAACTCAGTTTATTCAAGGAACTTGTACACTGTCTAGGATTCCAGATCCAGCACTTGTAACTCTAGGAGCATGGGCGAGTTTTTTATGTTCCTAGTTATAAACCAAGGATAATAGAACCTACCTCACGGGCTTGTTCTGAATTTTAAAAGAGATAATTCATAGATACGGGTAGCATATTTTGTGGCATAAGCAAGCACTTGATAGGTGTTGCATACAACTATTGTTAGTAGTTGGAAAGCAGAATAGGGAAAATTGGGGGTGGGGAGTGAAGATTGAGCTGAGTCAACCAGGAAAATACCATGAAACTATGAAATATGCTGCCTGATAATTGTCTGGCTCACCACGCCTCCTTTCTCTGCTGGGACCTGGAGCTCTGTGTATCCTCAAGCTCAGCATGTCTGAGCAGTGAGAGTTCTCAGCACTCTCCTACAGTGTATGTTTGATTGTTTATAAGTTGTACAACACACTAATATACTATTAAATATAAGCATATGACATGCAATTTCACAAAAGTTAAGACAGACATGTCAAGAGCATCTAACATTTCCCCATGTTTTTTGAGACTTCTGTGCTCATCGTCTATGAGACTGTGACCTTGATAGAGCCCTTCTGTGAGACTCCATGCTGTAAAGGTCAGACTAGTCATATCTTCCTAAGGCAGCTCTACACTCTTAGTTGTGCTTAGGATTGTGGTTGCTCAAACTACGTATGCCCATAGACAAACATAAGAATGGTTTCTGAAAGTTATAGGTCAATGAAAACTCAATGACAGCTTCAAAGTGTCTGTTTGTCAAAACCCAACCCAACACATGGGAGGCAGAGGCAGGAGGATTTCTGGGTGTTCCAGATCAGCCTGAACTATATAGCAAGACTTTGTCTCAAAAAAAAAAAACCAACCAATCAACCAACTAACCAACAAACCAACCAACCAAACAAACAAACCAAATATCATATTGAGTCTCTACTTATTCCAAATGCCCCTGTAAGAATCGAGAATGGGATGTGCAGCCTACAAACCTAGTTACAGAGCATCTGAACTTTCAAAAAGGAAGAAATACACAGTGTAAATAGTATAGTACCATGAAATACGTACAGTGAAAGAAAGAGCAAAATCGAAACAATAGGAAGGGGTGGAGTCCTTTCAGGGAGCTTCCTCAAGGAGGGTTCTAAAAGACAGCTATTCAACAGATAGACCAAGTAGAGGGGGCTTGAGATAAAGGCGCAGAGTGTGGTATGCCTCCACATCCGGCAACCTACATGCTGTCCGAGATGCTTGACAAGTTAGATATTTGGATTATGAGGCAGGTAAGGAAGTCACAGTGATATCAGACAGGATGGTCAAGTGTCCAGGTCTCTGCACTTGGAACCTCGGGAACATGTTTGAACTGGAACCTAGAATTCCTTAAGGGTTAGGACTGGGGAAGTGGCACAGTCAGATTTGCTAAGGCTGCTTGTAGCTGCTCTGTGGACAAGGGCGTGAAGTTGGGAGGCTAGGCTCTCCTGAGATTCCAGAAGAGACAGAGAGGCTGAAAGGACTCCATACAAGGGATGGTGATGTTAAAGAGGACGCAGAGAACCTGGAACTTAGAAGTCCATCTTGGAGTATGTATCGCCCCTCTGCTTATTTCAGTCTGAATTCTGTGAAGGTCTTCCCTCTCGAAGCAGTGAGAGTTGATAGTGGAACTTTGAAGCCATTGGTGTACAGGCACCAGTGCTTCTGTGTTTTCCAGCTTTCTTCTAAGGTCAGTGAAACCATTTTCAAAAGCCAATTTTTAATTCCATCAGAGATCGTTGTCCATCGGATCACTGGGCCAAAGAACCACCCTATGACTCCTACAGTTCCTTCTCGTAGGAAAGTGGCTTACATTGAATTGCTCTTGCTTTGGCTACTAGGGAAGTTTCAAAACACAGAAGCCTCACACACAGACCTCGCATCTCTTAGTGAGGAAAGGCCACAGGTTGCTAGGTTGTTCAGTCCTCCTACATTTGCAATTCCAAGATTTGGAGACATGACATACAAATCAACTCATTTTGTATACTTATTGATCCTAAGTCTCCTTTAAAAGTTTGCTCCATTTCTTCATGTTTATTTTCTAACATTTACTAAATCATGGAAAGTGTAGAGAACAGCAAACAAATTGTAAGTGAAATCTGAGCAGAGGGGAGATTTGACACAGAGACTCACTCTGTACTTCAGAGTCTAGCCTGGAAATCATTATGTAACCTGGGCTGCCTTGAACTAACGGTAACCCTCCTTCCTTAGCTTCCTAAGGGCAAAGAACACGGAAGTGAGCCACCGTATTAGGCTGTGGGCAGAATTTTGTGAAGTGTTCACACTAGTGTAAATAGAACTCAGATTAAGAAACAGAAAATCCCCCACATCTCAGAATTGTTCTTTCTAGTAACTCTTCTCCCCGAGACTAACCAATTCCATCATTTAAATAAAGTTCTGCTTGCTTTGAGCTCTGCAGGGCATTCATTTTATGAAGCTTGTCAATGACACAGCATACCACTAAGGGACGATGTGGTGGTTTAGATGGAAATAGCTCCATATACTCATGTGTTTGGATGCTTGGCCCATAGGGAATGGGACTGTTAAAGAGGTGTGGGCTTGTTGGAGGAAGTGTGTCACGGTGGAGGCAGGCTTTGAGGTCTCAGTTGTTTGAGCCAGGCCTGGGGGGGGGCATTCACTTCTGCTGTCTGTGGATCAAGATGTAGAACTCTCAGCTACCTCTCCAGCACCACGTCTGCCTGCATCATGCCACGTCCCACCATGACGATAATGGACTAAACTGTAAGCCAGCCCCAATTAAATGTTTTCCTTTATAAGAGTTTTCATGGTCCTGGTGCCTCTTCGTAGCAATAGAAACCCTAACTGAGGCAAAAGATGCTTCACTTTCCTCCCTGTAGTTCAGAGGTGATTTAAATACTGTCCAGTTTTAAGCTATTACATGTTGAGGTGAGGTCCCCATTCCTGTATGTCTCCTAGTGGCGTATGCATTTATTTCTAGCCATGTATTATTCATCTGCCTAGCATCACAGGTGTGTCTTTGTCCAGCTTTAGCAGGAAGTGGATAGTGTCTGTGGGTCTTCTGAAGAGATTGGGTAGCCTTCTGATACATTCACATCCCTGCAGTGCTCGGAATTGCCTTTTAAATGTTCTTGTCTTGACTGATGTGCGATGGTGTCATGCTATGATTGATCCGCGTTTCTCTGATGACTAACAACATAGGCAATGACCATGCTTCTTTTCTGATTCTCTCCTTTTCTTCCCTTTCCAAGTTGCTCCTATTTATACTCAATATCAACTTCTCCACTAATGTCACTCTAAAGTCACTACTTTCCTAGCCATCTACACCTTAATGCCTGTTCTTTTACAGTTTTCCTTGGCTAATGTACTTAGATGTTTCAAATGCAAAGATCCATAAAGTCAACTCAAGTGGCTTATGCCACAAAAATGGAGGAGGAAAATTAATTATTAAAGTTAATGACTGGACAGTCCTGTACTACATGCCCCCAGGAACATCTTGATTCAGAATAATACCATTACTAGCCAGATGCTGGTGGTGCATACCTTTAATTCTAGCTCTTGGGAGGCAGATCTCTGAGTTCAAGGCCAGCCTGGTCTACAGAACAAGTTCCAGGACTTCCAGGGCTACACAGAGAAACCCTGTCTCAAAACAAACAAACAAAAACTAAACCAAAACAAAAACCTCCAGACTGTGTGTGGTGGTGCATACCACCAAGCAAAACCAAACCAAAACAAAAATAAAAACAAAGAAAAAAAGAATACCACTACTTTCTGGGTTCCCTCTCTCCACCCACTGTATTGGTTCTATTCTCATACGTTATAGCAGCAGTGGTTTAAGCTTTATTTAAGAATAAGCTCAAGTTTTTTTTTAAATATTTTTTCTTTTGTAAAAATTTTTATTTTTTATTTTATGTTTTATGTGTATGTATGTTTGCTTGCATGTATATCTGTTCTTAGTGCCCATGGATGGCAGAAGAGGGTGCTGGACCCCCAAGCTGGGGTTGTGGGCGATTGTGAACCATCATCTGAGTGCTCTAAATTGAATTCATGTCCTCTGGAAGAACAGAGCTTTTAACCACTGAGCTATCTTTTTAGTTTCAAGAATCTGCTCGTTTCAAAGCAAAGCGAAATTAAACAAACCCTCCCTCCCCCAAATTATTCAAAACTCAAACGAAAAATGTTACCATAGAGTCCTGTTGATTCCGGGTGGATTGTTTGTATCAAGTGTCAGTTTTGGGACCATTTTTCTTGAGAGATTGGCTCAGTATAGGTAATGTATCTAACCTGAAGGGAAAAGTGCGTTGAGTCAGCTGTGCTACAATCAGGTGGGCAGACAGTTGAGAGGCAGTTGCCTCTTCTATTTGCTGATTTAATTTGAGGTTAGAAGCTTTGACCTTATTGTGGAGATTTCCTCCATATCCATCAGTTATGATTGTCCACCAATTCTACATGCT
The DNA here is from genome assembly GCA_004026605.1 of Ondatra zibethicus. Taxonomy (NCBI): domain Eukaryota; kingdom Metazoa; phylum Chordata; class Mammalia; order Rodentia; family Cricetidae; genus Ondatra; species Ondatra zibethicus. The sequence goes on from PVIU01005145.1 coordinate 99,886, forward strand.
ATACGCCCAATGCTATATGGCCTCCTAAACTGTCCACTTTATCACTATTCTAATCAATCTAGTCTAAGTGATCATCTTTCGACTTTAAAGGTAGAGTTCTTCATCTTTTCTTAAGCTCTAAAAACAGTGACAATGATGCATAACATACATATGTGTGTGATGCATGCAGTTATTAGTGTAGGTGTGTGTGTGTGTTTACGGGTGTACGAATGCACACTTGGTTGTGGAAGCCTGCAGCTGATGTTTGACCTCTTTCCTCCCCGCCTTTGTTTTTTTGAGACACCCTCTCACTGAAAACAAAGCTCTTCCATTCAAGTTGGGATGGCTGACCAATGAACATCAGGTATCTTCCTGTCTCTGCCTCTAGCCAGCCCTGGGATGGCAGGGTCTCTCCACTGTTTCTGCTAGTGCAGCACACGCCTTGCCAACTGAGTTATCTCCCTAGCACCAGCGTGACCTTTTCCAATGGCTTACTAAATACTCAACACTCCGCAAAGCTCTTTTCTTTCAGGGTCCCATCAGTTCTCAGAGCACCTAAGAGAAGTAAAAACTACCATTTGGCACTGTAGGGAACTGAAGAAACCTGTGATTAAACAGACTTCTTAGCACTCAAAGGTTTTTGGTGGTTTGTTACTTTTCTGTGCTCCTGATAAATGACTTCCAAGTTTATTGTCTTGAAAATAATAGCAAGCATTTATTTGTATTGAGCCTACAGTGTAAGCAATGATCAGCGGGGAAGGCTTAGCCCTGATCCTTGCGGCATTAGCTTAAGTGCCTTGACTAGAAAACAGAGGAAGGCTTTCCAGCTGGATCACTCATGTGGTTGAGAAGTTAGTGTGAACTGTTTATTCTCCATGAGATTCTGCGGAGGCTGAGCCAGGGACTGCAGGTTCTGTCCTTATGGTTCCTCTGTTGGTTGTGTGTGTGTTTCCTTACTTGATAGTAACTATGTTCCAAGAGTCCCAAAAGATAGGAAGTAGATAGAGGTTTCAAGTTAGCATCTGTACCTAGGATCTACTAGAGTGTCGATGAGCATAAATCCAAAGGGGAGGACAGGAAGTGCCTCTCGATCTGTGGAATGGCAAAAGATTTCTGGATTGAATCTTAAAACTGCTGCATACTAGGGTATACGAATCTGTAAAATGGACTAGAAGGCTTTCTATGACTTGAATGTGCTAGCCAATCCATTATCCCACTTCTTGATACTTCTGTGCACAACATCCTTTCTTGGGTTTCTTCAGTGTCCTATATTCTCCCTCACCTCGGGGCCATTGCACCCGCTAGAATGCTTTCTCCATCTTTCCCTGATGTCCCACCTCTGAATTTTAATGGAAAAAGCCATTACAAAGGCTAGTCTAAGTTCTTAAATAAAGTGTGGCTCATAGTAGGACGTCAGACATATATTTGAACAAAACAAGTGATTAAATAAAGGAGGCCTTTCCATGCCTTGAACCTGAAGCTTCCTAGCTGCCTCCAAGGTTTTTTGTGTTGTATTTCCATCCCACTCCACCTCTCACTTCCAGGTAGGTGGGCTGCAGCACTTTCAACAGCTCAGCTCTTTCTAAACTTCCGTCTTCTCTAAGAAGGTGCCAGTTTCCCCTAGATCTACACACCCAGCATCCAGGAGCACACGGACTGCAGCCTGCGCATGCATGGAAAGCCTTGGGAGCTTGTTTTCATGGAACCTCTGTCTAACGCTTGCAGTGTTCCTATCAGTAATGTTACTATTTGTTTCGAAGCCCCTGGAAGGTAGACATGATATTTCTCTGAGTCACAATTCTTTATATTCTTAGAAAACAGGAAACAGATGTCCTCAGGGCCAGCAGAACACAGCTGGGTTTTAATGGGCAGAAAGCACAGCATGCGGGAAGCAGGAGCTAGGTGTACTCCCTGCTCTTCAATGAGTGAAATTGCTCTTAGCACGCTATGGCCCAGGACAGTTTCTATTCAGAGAAGGAGACAAACAGATTTTGTAAAACAGATGTGCAGGTCATCGGGCTAGACTTGGTTTGCCACTACCTGAGGCTGTCTCTTCACTTCCCTGGGAATTGTTCTTTATGCTCTTGAAACAATGACTCTCAGGCAAGACATCTCCATCCCAGTACCACCAAACAGTGACCAGGACCAGGAGCGATATAGAGGAACGACAAGCCGTTCCAGCTCTGGAGGCAGACCAAGTTTCAGCTTTTGGTTTTGTCCTCTTTGACTGTGTGACTCACAACAGGATAGTTTGTCTCTTTGAATCTTGTCTCTGTTATGTTTTTGTTTGCTTGCTTTAAGAGGGGATTTCACTCTTTCTCCCAGATGGGCTTTGAACTCTCTCATAGTCTATATTGGCCTCGAATTCATAATCCTCTCAACTCAGGCTCCTGAGTGCTGGAACTACAGGAGTGAGCTCTCACACCAGCCCCATAAAGCTTGGAGAACTCAAGCATGATGGCCCTATATAGAACATTTAGGATTTAGCAAGCATGTGATTAAATACTTCTACGGTTACGAAGAAGCTCTTACAGGAGGATGTGGTATAGTGGGCTGGTTAGAGTCTTGATTTTTGAATCAGATAATACACACGTTTAAAGATATCATCTGTGAAATGTGACTTCGGCAAGTGACTTTCTGAACTTTGATTTTTTTTCATGCCCTTAACAAAGAGATGAAAATGATATTGCTGTGATAATTCAGTAAGATAGAAGACATAAAATGTGCTCAACAATGCATAACATACAGTGTGTGTTCTAAAAGTAAACAAAAATTGTACTTTGAATGTAGCTCAGTGTATTTAATGTGTATTAGCAGGGAGAATTTGGGGGTCCAATGGTTATTCCCCTAAATTTGTATTTTGGAAATTAGCTTTGCAAACAATTGTACTTGATTAGAAGATATGGTGGATTCATTTAAACAAAGAATGTTTAGTGAGAGTAGACTGGGACCATATGCCATGAGATGAGGACTTTGGGTTCTGTCCACTGCCCATGACAAACTTCTGGAGAAGATGAGATTTTTCCAAAATATAATTTCAATGTATGTAATATGGAGATATTAAAGGAAGAGTGAATAAGGAGAGACAGCCACTCACTAATACATCTATCAGTTATTCAACAACTGTCAAGTACATTTTACCAGATGCTACTATTGAAGATGGAGAAGACAAATAAATAAAACCCAAGGTGTAATCGGTACTAGAATAGAGAAACACATCAGTATAGTATCTAGCTTGGATTGTTGAGTATTCCAAAAAGTCTTTCAGAAGGAAGTGATGTTTATATTATAAAAAAGGGCTCAGTCTAGCAGAAGAAATGGCAAGAACAAAGAATGCCTAGGCTGGAGAGGATAGGGTGAGCGTGGTGCTTGAATGACAGTCTTCAAGACAAGAGAAGTGACTAAGGGAAAATGTCATCACTGAGATAACAAAAGCTATAGAGTGGTGAAAACTGGGTGGATAGGAGGTGCAAGGAATCATGGCGACTCTGCTTGACATCCCTCCCCGTGCTAGTGAACCCACAGAGTGCCTTCTACTTCTCATGGGTACTTCTTGGCTAGCTGCTGTGCCAACTTGGCAGTCGGGAACTGTCTGTGCTTGAGCTGATGTCCCAGGCTGGTGTGAAGGAGGAACGTGTATAGCTTTGGAGAGCAGAAATAAGAAGTAGCCATGGTTACTCTGGGTAGGTCATTAGGTTCAGATGCAAGGATAGATAGGGCACAGTGCTATCTGGTAGATCCCAGCCCTTGTAGCTTTTCCTTTTGATAACAGGCAACTCTAGACCTCACAATTTATTTGTGGAGCCCGGAGGGGGAAGCCTCCGACAGGCAATGGTTCCTCTTTCTACTTCTCTTTTGTGAGTCCACTGGTGGCTATGAGTGCTGACTTTTCTGTCTTACTGTGATCCCTTTTCTGATCCTTCCAGAAATCTCCTCTCCCAGTTTCTTCCCCAGTTGGGTAATATCTAACTCTAATTCTTTTGTTCTATCACAATCACAGTGAATCTTCCCCTGACTGAAACTGAGGGGTGCGGGCCTTTGAAACCTCCAAGCAGTTTATCCTTGAGTATTTCTGGTATGCCCGGAAAGCCAGGGATGGGCTGATATTTCTGTTTCTTTGCCCTAAGGAGAGACACAGGTCATCATTTCATTTAGTCCAGAACCAAATAAAGATATTTGTTTGAGAGTCTGACTATTCTCCTTCCGTTTAGCCAAGAAGATCAAAACATAGGAAATGATAGGCTGGATTACTATGTAATAACATAGAAAGAAAAGGAGACAGTATGTCCCAACAGGAAAGAACAGTGTGTGCAAAGATCCGGGGGCCACGATCATCTTGTTTACTGTAGACTTGCCATGAAGATGAATAGATAATGCATATGAATAACTTCATCAAATTGTACAAAGCTTTACAGACATGAACTCAGATTGCAAGGCCATTTATAAGGTAGACTTTGTGCTGTCTACTCTCTGGAATATTTACTCTTTTCTGTGCTTCAGAAAACCAGAATTTCAAGGCATGTACTGAAGGTTTTGGAATCGGCAGGACCTAAAGTAGATGACTCAGGGAATTTTTTGGCTTACCCCCGAGTCATTGGGGAAAAGACAGCAAGAAAACCCATATACCAGTTCATTCTCCTTTCATGCCAGAACTTTTCTGGAGTTGAAATACAACAATAATATTCAAGTTATTCCAAGTTTTCTTCCTCTGACATTTTCATTTCTTCTCTCTCTATCTTTGGGACAAGCGAGAGTGAAACAATCTTAAGAATCCCAAGTCTAATAATTACTTGCATCTGAATATGGACAAGTTACCTCATCTCTCTGAATCATAGAATCTGCTAAAGTTAGATGAGGATAATTTACCTCGTGGAGTTGCTATACGTGTGGTACCTCATCAATGATCAGCAAATGCTAGATATTATTACAAGAAATAACAATAATTGTATGATTGTTTAGTATCAGTAGGTTGTTGGTAGCTTTCATGGCATCTAAATATAATGTAGTGTGGACTAGAGAGATAGTTAAGGGTGCTTGATGCTCTTTCAGAGGACTGAAGTTCAGTTCCCAGCACCCGGGCAAGGCATCTTACAACTATCTCTACTCCAGGTCCAGAGGATCTGATGAGCTCTTCTGGACTCTGCAGACACCCACACATACATGTATGCATGCACACACTTGCAGAGACACACAACTATATACATGCTTATAAAGAAATATAGTATAGTGAGGGCCACCATGATCTTAAAGAAATCAGGAGATGGACAAACGGTTCTCATAATGCCACCGCACATCTATTCCAGAGCATGTGGAGGGAACCCGTTAGGTTCATCTACTCAAATCACCATAGCTATGGTGGAAAGGAACCAGTATTCGGCTCAGGTCCCTTGGCAGCCCCGCTCTGCCTCTGTCCTTATCTTTACAGCTGGACTTCTGTGTGCCAATGTGTGCAGACCCTGAATCTTCCCTCCTGCTTGCCTACAGTCTGATTTCTGCTCTCACCTTGCTATTGAAGCTGGCTCTCCAAGGGTGACCAATCCCTTCTACATTTCTCTAAACTCGGAGAACACTTTTTTACCTCCCGATCACTCCTACCTCAGGTGATGACGCCTTGATTGGGCTTCCCTGACTCATCCGACTCTTCCTCTATAGAGATTTTACATTCTACCTTTCTGGCTGTTATTTTCTAGTCTTTTCATTTTTCATTTTTAATTCTTGTTTTTGTTTGTCTGGTCATTCATATCCTGCCCTAAGAATTCTTGTCTTCTTTCTATGTACTTCACCTGGGGGATTCACCCATGTCCACGGGTCAGACATCAAGATATACGAAGGCAGCCCAGTTCTCTTGCTTAAGCTTTTTACTGTCCTATGCGCCACCTTACCATTGCTACAGGAGTCACAACGGTGCTTAAAACCCAGTTTGTTCTAAAGGAAATGATTCTCTCTACAAAGTGATAGTTCTCCTTTTATCCCTCTTAATGGCCGATACCTCAACCGACACAATATTAGAGAATCATCAGAGCACCTTCTGCCATTCTCATGTCTCTCAGTCTTAAACGCTGCTCCTGTCTGCTCCTAAAGTGTCTCTGAGGTCAACTGTCTTTCTCCTTGTTAGGTCCCCCTCACCTTTCTGTGTCACAGCAACAGAAAGCAAATGAGGACGATTTACTTCCGGGGAGGGGTCTTGCAGGGACCCTCTCATAACTCCGCCCCTGTCCTGATGACTTAATCCCAGCATTGGAGTCAGACTGTGGGAACTTGAATTCTGCCTCCTATTAGCTGTTGTTTAACCTCCATGAGTCGCCTTTCTTCATCTGTAAAGTGGATCCAGTAACAGAACTGATTTTGCATATTGGAAATGTGGACTAAATGCATGAAGTGTTCACTCACTCCCTGCCTGTATGGCCACACTGTTTACCTGTCTATTCCCATTATCAGACTTAAAGTTTGTGTCAAAGTCCCAATTTGGTGTCTTCCACTCTATCTAGTACTTTATGCGGAAAAATCAAAGATTCCTGCACACATTTGTTTTTTGTGTAGGTCTCCAGGCAGGAGATATCATTGTTTCTTTAATGGAAAAAAGAAAGGAAGCTGAAAGAAATTCATCAAAGGAGTACCTTCCTTAGAATTTTTTCCCCAACTACTCATTATCATGATTTAAAAATAACATAAACCTAGGAAATGTGGAATATTTAAAACCAACAGTGAAGATATTTTAACCATAGTTTTAACATCTAAAATCCCTATCATCAGTATTTTATATTTCATATAGTTCTTTTTAGGTTCATGTTTCTTTATTGTGATAGAGATTAACTGGCATAAAGTCAATTCTTTGTATATAAATTGATTAAAATTCTTATTTCCCATTTGAATTTAAGCTAAATGAAGCAGAGACTAATACCTAGCATTTGCTATGCTGCAAGCAGTTGCTTAGTAAAAAAGATATTTAGTCAATTACTAGACTGGCTGTGTCATTTTGGCTATTGACAAGACAACACTGTCTTGTTCACATTTCTTCTTGCCATCATTTCTCTATTCTTTTTGTTAGTTGTTTGATAGGTTTTTGCATAAGCATCCTAGGAATGATTAAAGTATTCGTTTATTGTTTGACATTTAGGATACATAAATTCTTCCTTATTCTAATTAATATTGGGGAAACATTCCGGTGAAAAATTTCTTGTCTCCGTATTAAATAATTTCCTTAAGTTCTTATCAGAAATGAAGAATCAGCTTCTTATAAGTCTTCTTTTAAAATTGTTTCAGAATTTTCTACTCAACTTTTTATTCATGGGTTGTAAAGCATTCACTTACACTTTGTCTTGTTCTGATGACATCCAAAGCCCAGGGTGGCCTTCATGCTCCTGAGGAAGGAGATGCTCTTGCTCATATGTGAACAGGCAAGAACACTGACAGCCTTGAGGAATTAGCGTGACAGACAACGTAGGGGAACAAAAGCAGTGGCTTATTTTTTATTGATTATTTTATTCTTTGACTAATTCATACACATCTGTAATGCATTCTGAACACTCTCACCTCCCGCTACCCTACCTCTCTCTACAAGTCCATTTCCCACATTCGCTCTGTGCGTGTGCATGCACATGACTTGTTTTAACCAGGGCCTTTGTATTATTACGGTTTGGCGCAACCCATTTGAGCTTAGTGGGCTTCACCATCACTGAAGACAATGGCTGTCCCTGTCCCAGAATCTGTCAGCAGCCTATATTTCATCAGGGAGTGGTGGGGCCCCCAGAGTCTCTCCCTGATCCATGATTGACAGGCCCAGTCTTGTGCAGACTCAGTGGAGGCAAACTTAGCGGGTGTGAGATCATGTTGGCGATGGTTGTGTTATGCCCTCAAGATAGCATTTCACAGCCCTTCTCCTCCCTGTCTTCTGGCTCATTCAGTCCTTTCTGGAACCTCTTCTTGGATGCTTACTGAACCTTACAGGGAAAGGTATAAATATCCTATTTATGGATAGATGCACTTATTCTTATTAGCATCTTAGTAATCATGAGTCTCTGCATTCAGCACCATCCACTGCAAAGAGAATGTTATGTGATTAAGGTCGAAAGTAGGATTTGCCTATGATTAGAAACAAAAATATTTAAGAGGCAGTCTGGTGCTTTGTCAGTTTAGCTAAACAATAGTCAGGACATTCCCTCCTAGGGCCTATGACCTTCCTAGCCATGGGTTTAGAGTATCAGCTAGGTATGTGCTCCTTTCTGTGGAGAAGGTTTACAAATACAATTCTAGAGCCGTTGGTCACCCCCATAGCTCTTGCACTACTAGTGCACTGGTGGCAGGTTGGCCTTGTGTCTTGTAGGATTCGCAACTGGATAAGACCATTGATGTCTTCCCCTTCCCCCTTCCACAGCAAGACTGCATAAAATCTTCTAGCCCTGTGAAGCCAGCCAGTGGGGAGGAAATTTCGAGCTCAGTTCTAACCTGCTACCTCTGTATCTTACAACTAATGTTTGTGGTTATCTTCAGTGACAAGGTCTTAACATCTACTTTTGGTAGGCAGCCAAGTGGAAAGGCAAGAGTATGTATTGTTTGGGAGGCCACCTGGGGCCTTCCTGACCAACAGCTCATAAGGAGATTCTCGCAGTGGCTAGACAAGGGAATCAGTCTAGCTTCCCACGAACAGATAAATGGATAATGAAAATGTGGTACATGCACACGATGGTATTACATACAACTGTAAAGAAGACTGAAGTGATGAAATTTGTAGCTAAATGGATAAAACTAGGAGAGAAAGTTACACTGAGTGAGGTTGCCCAGACTCAGAAAGATGAATTCTGAATGCTCTCTCCTCTCATATGGGGGCTGTAAACAATTTTTGTTGGCTATACCTTAGTGATGTCAGATAAGAGACCAAAAGAAAAATTTAATAACTAAGTTGTGAATTCATTTGAAAACAACAAAAATAAGCCAACGGTGTTAACAATATTAGCATAGTGTCATAAAAAATTCCCAGTTTGAGACATCGAGGAATATAACATGATTTTATGTTTGTTCTGTCTTCAACATAGGGCTGAGTCTTGAAATTAATGGTTTAAGTGGAAAGTCATGTGTCTCTGTCAGATCTTCTTTCCTAGTTGGTTCTCCTGAATGTCTTCTGAGGTGGCCTCTAAAGTTTGTATTTCCATTAATGTGTAATCAGAGTGGTGCAACTCTGCAGATCAGCATCACCCTATAGCCCCAGCATCACAGACTGAGAGAACTCCGGGGTTTGTCCCACACCAAAGGTTTAGGATCTTTCTTGGAAGCTCCCTCCATGGTGTCATACTGTCACAGGCTATGGGGTGGCACCTGGCAGAACAGGTGGTAGAAACAAGAGGCGCACGCCTGTGTGTGTGTGTGTATGTGTGCATGCTGTGTTTGTGTGTCCATGCACTGTATTGCCTAAGAGCCTCCCTTAACCCTTGTCTGACACTCCACATAGGGGTGAAGTTTTTCAGTCAGGAAGACACTATTTGTTTGTCATCAGGAAAGGGGCACTTGTGCAGTGTGCGTGCGTGCGTGCGTGCATGTGTGTGTGTGTGTGTGTGTGTGTGTGTGTAGAAAACTGAGATTGAAGGAACAAAGGAGGAAAAAACAAACAAATGCAGCAACATCTCAAATATAGTCCTTATTTGTGGAATGAGACACTGAGCCCTGCAGAGGGGAAGGAACTTGCAAGTCATGCCCAGTTGGCCCAGGTCCCCAGGTGTTCCATTCACAGCACTTGGAAAAGACACCTAAGACTCCCAACCTGAAGTCTTTCATCGGATCAACCAGAGTACCCCAAGGCACAGCTGGCAACCAGGGCTGTTTTTCAAGAGTTCAGCCTCTGGGAACACTGGCCCTGCTTTGACCTGGCATCGAGTCTGAGAAGCTGCAGGGCATAGCTTCCCTCTCTTAGGACCCTTTCTCAAGGATTGTGGTGGTGGTCCATCTGCTTTAGTTCCAGGTGGGTACTGTGTCTTGTCCAGTCCAGGTTGAGATTCCTTCCTTTTCGAAGAGCCAATTGCACCCTTGTTCTTTGTTTATATTCCTTGGACAACTGACAGTTCCTTGAAAGTCATGTACTTCCTGAGTACACAAAAGGGGGTGGTGGTTTCAGGACAGTTCCTCGATGTTTAGGATGGCAAAGAGCTGGGCAATGAGAGCATATGGGGCCCTGAATAAACAGGGAGGTTCTGTATGGGGCAGAGGCTGCCATAGAAAAGAAGCTGTACTCTCAACTCCCGGTTCTCCAGGGTTGGCTTGTCCAGGGAGGAACCCAGTGCTCTTCCTTAAGGGATGCAGCACAAGGGACATCAGCAGGAATTGAGGATAGGAAAGGCCCTGGGTTTGATTACCAGTTGTGCGTAAACTGGGTATGGGGGTATATGCTAGTATTCTCAGCTCTGGAAGGTAGAGACAGGAGGATCAGAAGTTCAAGGTTATCCTTGGCCACTAAGCAAGTTCAAGGCCAGCTTCAGCTACCTGAGAGTCAACAAACAAACAAGCAAATAAACTAACTGGGGGACAGGGGGCTTAGCGATGAATAAAGCAAAGGACCCTTTGCTTTGTTGAAGGTGAGCATTCCTTTAGGGGTCAGATTATAGGGTCTGTACGCAAGAAAGACTAGGGCCAGATTGGAATGAAGGCTGTGATAGGCCAGGCTAGGGGGCGATGGGCTCAGAGGTGGCCAGGGTAAGAAGAAGAGATATGAGGAGATATCTAAGGGGAGAATGGGGTGGGGGGAGTAATAATGGATTGTTTAGGGGAGAAACATTGATCAGAATTATCGCCCTTAAAGACAGATGACAGACTAGGACTGGCTTCTACCTATTTGACGCTGGTGGCCTCTTCCATGGACTGGATAGGACTGAGCCCGGCTAACGCTCCTTACTCTAGCTGGCTTCACTGATACTGCTGCTGAATAGTAAATAAATTTACTTAATGGAGCAAAAGAAAACAAAAATCTCCAGTCTTTCTTGAATCTGGGCCAGTTGGTTGAATTCTGCTTCTTGGCATGCTGCTGCAGCATCAGCCACAGAAGCAGCAGAGTGGGACCCATACCTTGGTGCTCCTCTGACGGGTGCTGCTGCTGCTACCCGGCCCCCCGCTCCCATCCCCCAGCCTGCCTCAATCCACATCTATTTCATATACTCAGAGAGCAACACTAACATCTCATGTTTCCCCAGAACTTGAATTTCCTCTTGCAATGTTGTTCTGTTCTTCTCTGACGACATTTTCTGAGAAGGAGAACTCTCTGTAGGTTTCTTTTCTCCCTTTTAAACTAAATATTATCTTTCGCTTATGCCAGGCCTCATGCTAAAGGCTCTACGCTTGGAATTTTGCTGAACCCTCCCAACCCCCTTTGGGAGGCATTATTGTTATAATCATTTTTACTGAAAGACAGGAATGTCACAGAGAAGATAGAACTGGGCTAATGGTCTGCAGGCCCACTGACTAGTGTATTCCCCGTGCCTAACATTTGTCCCCGATCAGAGAGGACAAAAGATGTTCTTCTGAAGCATTTGTCCCTTAAACTCATGGATTCTCTATCTTATTGGCCATTTTGGTTTTCTCACCTCTGTGGTCATATCAAGGAAGCCATGCAAAGAGCCCACTCTCCTGCATCCTGTCTGTAGAAAGTGCTGGCATCTGCTCCTGGCAGCACTGACTAGTAATGGCTAGACCCAGAGGCAGCTAGCTATGGGCTGGCAGGCAGCCTGGGAGGTGGGAATACCCTGTCCAGCAGTAACACTGTGCCATGAATGGTCGCTGCCGGAACCAACCAAGCCTTTAATTTTTGGAAAGCTGTTAAAGAAGGCTGGGGCTAGACCAGCAGGATCAGAGGAGGCAGCAGCAGATGCTGGAGCCAAGAAGAGGAAGATACAGAAGAAAAGATCCAGCAGCTAGGACTAAATGCGGCTGACCAAGGTTTGGGCCTCCATGGCATTTGGTTCTGCAGACGGATGGTTTTTAATACTCTCTTCCCCAGGAATTCTTACAAAATTCTTACAGTATCTGACCATACACTATAAAGACAGAGTTTTGGGCTTTGGTTGTGGGATGCAGCAACCCTCTTATGTGACTTGGGAGATTGCCATCCAAGAAGAGGAAGGAGCCTTCCTGAATCACGTAGGGAATGGAGCATGGTCTGTGACAGCTCAGTCTTCTCTATTTGGGTTGGGCTCTTTTTAGAACCTCACCTAATGATCTGTGATCATGTGCACCATTTCCTCAGTAGCTCTTCAAGAGGAGTGACAGCCAGAATTGGCTGATGAAGGTTTGCGAGCTAGAAAGATCTATTCAGTGTCACACAGAGAATGCTGGCTCATGTCATAGGGCTAACAGTCTCCAGAGCCCAGGTGAACATGAGGCCCTCAGATTTCATGTACCATTGCTCTTTCTCTAACATGCAAGATACCATCCATTCACCGCTGTCAATAAAATGCCAAGAGATGCTTCGACTGTGGGTTTCTCAAATTGGGAGAGCGGGTGGTGATTCCTTATTACCAAGAATCCCAATACCCCAGAAAGAGTGGACTATGTCAGTTGTTTCCATAGCACCCTTCCAAAGACCCTGGTTTCCTACTAGGCACATCTGAGGGCTTTACAATTTAAAAAAAGTGGTACCACCCAAAGCAATGATTCATGCTCGCTAAAGAATATGCAAATTATTTACAAACTATATTCCATATGTTGGGGCTTAGGGCAAGACATCATTTTAAAAGAAAAGTTCCGCTCCTAAGAAAAGTCTTAGGAATGTCTTTTCCTGAAATGCTATGCATCACAAAGCCACAGAATGCACACATGCAGAGGGAGAGAAAGCAATGGGGCATTTACATTTCCTAGCAAAGTGAAGGAAAACAAACAGGTTCTCCTTCCTGCTTCCCAGTGTCACACCTGCTAGGGCAGCAGCATGGTTTCTCAGTCCTTGCTGGGCATTGCTGACCTTCCTGTCTTTGAGACATAGTCCTGGAATGCCTAGCTACCCCTTGCCAGGAAGCTCTGCACCTGCTGGCTGTCCTGATTAATTAATACTCAGGCTGTCTTAGGCTGTTCTCTAGAACTTCAGATTCTGGGGAGCAACAGGCTAGAGGCTGGGGTGACAGACACACAGATTCAGGCCAGTTCTTCATCTGGTCCCCCACCCTGCAACTCGTTCTGTTTTAACTTCCATCCTTAATGCCAGAAGTGGTTTAACTAGTCAGGCCTGCTAACTGGTTTCTGTCTCTGCCAGACTTCCCACTTCTCTTATTTGTTTTTCTGTACAGGAGGTAAATATCTATGGGTACTTAAAGCTTCTCCATGCTGCAGCCCAGTTCATCTGGCTTTGGACCCTTTCGGAATGTTAGCTCCCCACCCCCACCCCACCACTCCTCCTCCACCACCAAGGCCAGACTTTCTAACCCCAGGCACAGGTGGTTCTATCTTCCAAAGGTACCCCAGGCTGCTTCCTCAAACTGGAAGCTTGCCTCAAACTTGGGTTCCACCATGATAGCCTCAGGCACCACTCCCCAGATCTGTTCCATTTGGCCCACATTTCTTTGTAATTTAAATCCAGAGTTAACACTTACAAAATTGGAATTTCATCCTCAAAAAAAAATCCACATTCCTATTTTCTTTTGAAAATTGCAAGGTGTGGCCATTGGTTTGTGCCAGTAATTTGCAGAATGTGAACAGCTGCTGGTGTTGCTTCTTGGTGAAAAATGGGCCATACTAACTCCACTTTCTACTTGGCTTCTGTAAGAAGTCATAATTTTAACCTCCGTCTTTTTTTTTTTTTACATTTTAAATTGTTTTTATTGAGCTATACGTTTTTTCTCTGTTCCCTTCCCTTTCTCCTCCCTCCCCTCCTGCCCTCTCCCATGGTCCCCATGCTCCCAATTTACTCAGGAGATCTTCTTGTCTTTTTCTACTTCCCATGTAGATTAGATCCACGTATGTCTCTCTTAGGATCCTCTTGTTGTCTAGGTTCTCTGGGGTTGTGAATTGTAGGCTGGTTTTTCTTTGCTTTATGTCTAAAAGCCACTTATGAGTGAGTATATATGATATTTGTTTTTCTGGGTCTGGGTTACTTCACCCAATATGATGTTTTCTAGATCCATCCATTTGCCTATAAATTTCAGGATGTCATTATTATTTTTCCCACTGTGTGGTACTCCATTGTGTAAATGTTCTACATCTTCTTTATCCATCCTTTGGTGGAGGGACATTTAGATTGTGGCTATGACAAACAATGCTGCTATGAACATAGTTGAGCACATGTCCTTGTGGTATGATTGAGCGTCCTTTGGATATATACCCAAAAGTGATATTGCTGGGTCTTGAGGTAGGTTGTTTCCTAATTTTTTGGGAAATTGCCATACTGATTTCCAAAGTGGCTGCACATGTTTACACTCCCACCAGCAATGCAGGAGTGTTCCCTTTACCCCACATCCTCTCCAGCATAAGCTGTCATCAGTGTTTTTGATCTTGTCCATTCTTAGAGGTGTAAGATGGAATCTCAGAGTTGTTTTGATTTGCATTTCTCTGATGACTAAGGATGTCGAACATTTCCTTAAGTGTCTTTCAGTCATTTTAGATTTATCTGTTGAGAGTTCTCTGTTTAGGCCTGTATCCCATTTTTTTTTTTATTGGATTATTTGTTCTTGTGATGACCAATTTCTTGAGTTCTTTGTTTATTTGTATATTTTGGAGATCGGTCCTCTGTCTGATGTGGGACTGATAAAGATCTTTTCTATTGACTGTCATTTTATCTTGTTGACCATGTCTTTTTTTTTTTTTTTTACAGAAGCTTCTCAGTTTCAGGAGGTCCCATTTATTAATTGTTTCTCTCATTGTCTTGTTCCTGATTTCAGTGGGATCACGTTGAGTTTCTCTCCATTTTAGTTTGATGTTGACTGTTAGCTTAGCTTACTGTATATTACCTTTATTATGTTTAGGTATGTTTCTTGTATCCCTTCTCTCTCTAAGACCTTTATCATGAAGGGATGTTGCATTTTGTCAAAGGCTTTTTCAGCATCTAATCTTGTGGGTTTTTTTCTTACAGTTTGTTTATATGATGGATTACATTGATAGATTTTTGTATGTTGAAACATCCCTGCATCTCTGGGATAAAGCCTACTTGATCATATGGATGATTTTTCTGATGTGATCTTGAATTTGGTTTGTCAGTATTTTATTGAGTATTTTTCATCAGTGTTCATGAGTGAGATTGATCTGTAATTCTCTTTCTTTAACCACAGTCTTAAGTAACAACATATTGCTGGTAACTTATACTATATATATTGAGTTCTCTGCATTGTAGATAGCACATTGAGGATGTGACATATCCATGCTATGTCTCACAAAGGCTTCATGACACACACACACACACACACACACACACACACACACACACACACACACACACACACTATCATTCCTATTCTACAGGTGGGAAAGCAGGGGCTTTGATGAGCTGAGAGCTATCCAGAGGCACTCACTTATATACACATAATAAAGGGCAGTTTACACAACTGTGGAAACCATGTGATTCCCAGTCCTTGGTAGACTCCTTCCATGGGAACGGCATCCACATCCATGAATGGGACTCTCAGAAGCTCTCCAGCACTCACTTATTCACATTTGGCAATGAAGCTTGTGTTTCCAGGTGTCCCTGGGACTTTGCCTCTTGTATGTCCATAAGTGGGAAATCTGGGTCCCGACAAGGTCAGGCTTTATGTAATTTTCCTTGTGTTCCTAGTCTCTCCTGCTCCTCCTGTTCCTGACCTCTCTGCTCCTGTTGCAGGCAGTGGCATTTCCTCCATCTTTCATTCAACTGTGTGGCCATAATGACCTCATCTCTGGCTCTTGCCTGACTGTGGATTTAAGGTACTAGGGAAGGATGCTTTGGGCTGTTTATTCTTGCGCCATGATCTGGCGTCAGATCTCCGCCTCCCACCTACCCCAAATCTGCTGGTTGAGTCATGGAAGTGTTCCTCTGAAAAAGCTAGTTAGATCACAGTACTCATGGACTCTGTAAATGCAAAGGCAGGCAGCAGAGCACCTGGGCAGGGCCTTCAGAACTCAGTGACACCCGGAAGCTTCTCCCATCACGGGAACTTGGAATTCCCCTTTACATTTCCAGATCTCCAGCCAGTGGGAGCTGCATCACCAGCTCTCAAACGCTCTCTGTGTTTCCCGTGTCTCAACCCCAGTCCTCTGTGCTTTGCAATGCTCTGGGGCTCAGCCTTTCTTGGGAGAGTTGACTCCAGTGTCTGAGGTGAAGCTCAGGTGATATCTCAAAGGAGAATTCCCTGAACAAAATCCTCTCCCTGTCTCGTCACCTTTGTCCCCATCCCCAGCCAGAGAGGCACGCTTACACCATCTGACAAGGACGGATCTGGCATGTCTCATCATGCATTTTTCCCCAACATCTGGCAAATAGTAAGTGTTGACAACATGGCAAGAATTGCCTTAACGCTATGGGGTGGCAGTACAGGCAATGGAGAAGCTATAGAGTTGCAGATTCTGACTGACATGGTGATAATAACCATGAGAGGAATGTACATACCTAGGTGAACCTACAGCTGGGGGGCGCCTGTGCCAGAGATGTTCAGACCAGCGAGAAGCAAAAGTTCACCAACAGTTACTCCTCCTGCATCCTGCCTCCTGCTTTGTTCTTGATTAGACACCGGAGCTGCAGGGCCTCTTTGTCCCTCTCCCTAGAGGAACTGGAGACAAGGAAAGAAGCTGCTTCCTGGGCCTGCAGATGCAAGGACACTTGTATCTGCAACTGTAGCCTCTGTTCCTTTGTGGTTAGAGAAGCCGAATCAGACCACAGGGAACCCTGCTGATGAGAATCAAGGCGGCTAAGGGATGTCTGCGGTACTAAGACCGAAAAGAGTGCAAGTTCTCCCTGGCAGCCACTGCGCTGAGCTGATCAAGGCAGGAATCAGCATCAAGCTGACTCTCCCTGGGGACTCTGCCTCCTCAACTTTCTTCCTGTTATCCCTACTTTCTTAGATGCTGGTGGTGACAGCTATCCCAAAGAGTAGGGACAGTTGCTTTGAGCTTTATGCTCTGTGCACTTTTTTCATTTGATACCCACAGGTATGTTGTATTACTACTTTTATTTTTATAGGCAAAACGCTTCAAGCCTGGAGGTGTTAAGAAAGGTCTTCAACCCGGATATCAATCCACACATCTTCAAACACCTAATATTTGATAAAGAAGCAAAAAATATCAAATGGAAAAAAGAAAGCATATTCAACAAGTGGTGCTGGCATAACTGGATATCAACATATAGACAAATGAAAGTAGACCCCTATCTATCACCATGTACAAAACTCAAGTCCAAATGGATCAAAGACCTCAACATAAAGCCAGCCACACTGAACCTTATAGAAGAGAAAGTGGGAAGTACGCTTGAACGCATTGGCACAGGGAACCACTTCCTAAATAGAACCCCAGCAGCACAGTCACTGAGAGAAACAATTAATAAA
>PVIU01005146.1:0-117290 GCA_004026605.1 Ondatra zibethicus
TCTTTCTTTCTTTCTTTCTTTCTTTCTTTCTTTCTTTCTTTCTTTCTTTCTTTCTTTCTTTCTTTCTTTCTTTCTTTCTTTCTTTCTTTCTTTGAGAGGGTTTTGTTGATTCAAAGCTGATGTCAGATTCACGTGTCCGAGGGAGAGAAATAATTTCATGAAATCGAAGACCAAATAAATTGAGGCCTTAATCGCCACTTGTCCTGGGAAAACTAACTGGAAACCTCCCTCAGAGCAACAAAGTATTCTGCGCAACCCAAGCCCATTCCCAGGCCCATTCCCAGGCCAGGAGCCCTGGGTGAACCTGGCAAAGGGCGTTCCACACAAGAAGAAGCACCACCCTCAGGGGTCAGGACTGGAGGTGATTGGCAGTTGCAGATTGGGCGTGCACAGAAAAGCGGGCTGCAGGCGCCGGAAGTGACGAGCCCAGGAAGCGACTTTTTGCACCGGGAGCGCGGTTTTGGGAAATGGATGTCAGAGTGGAAGTCGTGACTATTCGGTTTCCGATCTACGTCTAGGTACTTTTATTTGTCACTAAGCCTATTTTGGAGCAGCGTTTCAGTGGCGTTCGGAGCTTTCTCACAGCATCCCAGAGAACGACAAATCCTGGACCCTGTCCACTCCTGAACTCACTAAACGCACTCTGTGCTCGGCTACTGGCTGGCAAGACTTCGCTGTAATTCTGAAAGAAAGAAAAAGAAAAGAAAAAACCAAAAACGTTTCCCAACAATTTTCTTGGATGACTTAAAACAGAAAAAAAGAAATGCCTATTTTTCCTAAGATATCTTTGAGGCCTGAAGTTGAAAACTATCTCAAAGAGAGCTTTATGAACAAGGAGGTAGGTCATATAAATAGACATTTGCACCAGTTTAAGTGCAACTTCTAGAGGAGCAGAAGGAAGACTAAAGGGTAATCTTTACAGGCTTGGTTTTTGACACTAGACTGTTGGAATTTCCAAAACCATTTTTTTTGTAGGCATTGATGCTTACTGAGATAAGATGAATATATGTGCTCACACTTAGATGTAAGAAAAAAGTGTTATGTGCCTACCAGTACACTTAGTACTGAAGGGATCGCAAAATCAACAGGAAAAGTTTCCTGTCCACAAACCCTAGGTTTAATGTATAGGATGGACCTGTTCTTTTAAAGCACGCGCTCTTGTACTCAGTTGAAAAGACACACACGAGTGCCTCTTTAAATGCTGCCTTTACGTTTTCGTCTAAGCAATCTTGGTAGAGTGATCTGGTCTCATTTTTAAGAACTGAGATCAGAGTCCACGAAATCCTGTTTCAAACTGACATAACTGTCAAAGAACTAAAGCTCAAATGTATTGAAAGAAAAGGATTTAGATTTCGAAACCTTGTTTTCTTTCTTTCTTTCTTTCTTTCTTTCTTTCTTTCTTTCTTTCTTTCTTCTTTCTTCCTTCATTTATTTTACTTACTGAGATAGGGTTCTTCACATACCTCTATCTGTCCTGGAACTCACATCTTATACCAAATTGGCCTCAAACTCACAGAGATCTGTCTGCCTCTGCCTCTGCCTCCCCAGTGCTGTGAATACTAGCGTGCCCAACCATATCTTGTTGGAAAGCATTATTTTTGTATTAATTACCTTGAATTAATTATCACTGTTAAAGCTTAATTTATTCTGTGAAAATCGAATAGGTTTCAAAGCACTTTCAAAGGTTGTCTTGGGCATCAAACTTAAGTGAAAGCAACTATATTGATTAGGCAGGCAAGTTTTCAAAACAGTGTTCTTGTTACTGGCTGCACTTAACACAGAAATTCCCAGTGAGTGTTGATTGCCTTTTAATGAAAGGTTCTTACATGTTCTGATCAGCCTACCCTGCCACCCCTGGGCAATTTTGATTTTTTTTTCCTAAAGTTTTGGTTTCTAGCAAAACTAACTCTTATATGGTTTTATTTTTGAGCGTTATTGGAGCTGAGATTTTAAAACTGATTTCTATGTCTTATTTCCAGATTGTGCTAAGAGGCTAGACTATATGGAAAGAGACAACATTTCATGTTTAGCTAAAGGGGCCCTATAAAGTGTGTGTTAAGAGAGGAAGGGGCATTTAGCATCATTTTCAGCAGGTTTATACCTAAAAGGTATGAGTTGAAATTGAAATCATAGTTCTTTCCATTTCAGGTTGTGTCTGCTTCTAGCAAACAAGAAGTAGAACAGAGATTTGAAACTCTGCTGATTCACTTGTCACACCCGCCCTCATTCACAACTGTCAGGGTGAATACACATTTGGCATCAGTTGAATATGTCAGAGGTCTGCTGCTGGAAGAGCTTCAGAAGGTCTGTGCACGTGTGATGGGTTGTGCTTTTACACTTTTGTACTCTGCCACAGTCTGCTCCACCAACGGCCCATGAACAATATGATACTCCAATTTCTTTAAACTTCAGAATATCTAGAGTTTGTTAGTTTGATAATTTTTAAATATACATAGTGGAAGAATTAATGGAATAAAGAATATATTTTTGACATAGAAATATTACCTTTTACATGCCTTTAGTGTTCAATTTAAATCATATACATCTATGATATGTTGGCAGCATTTCAATGGTACATGTCAATTAAATATATGCTATAATTGGGTACTTCATAATATATTTATACTCAAATAGAACCCTACAGAATAAAAAGATTTAAATGTTTGTGGATATTCAAGTTTTATAAATAAGGAAATTAAGTTATGAATGATAAATTGTTTTAAGGTTGGAAGAGGTGAGGTTAGAATAGGCCTAGAACTTCTGATTCTAAGTTTATTTGTACTTAGGGTAAGTTTCTAAGCCATATGGGCTTTATCATTAAGATATATGAAGAGCTTCATTCTGATCTGTAATCTCTAATGTCCTATTCTGAAACTTTTAGAATGACTCTATCTGTGTGTATATGAGTTAGGATTTGATTATGTATCCAAGCTTACCTGTAACTTAGTGGGTAGTTCAGGTTTCCCTATATTCATGATATTTTTTTCTCCTCCTCCCCAGTGCTAGAGTTACAGATGTGCACCACTATACACAGCTTAAAACATGGTACCTGCATGTATGTGGTTATAAGTAGAATATATGGTTTTTTGAGTAAGTCACTTAAACATGGTTTGTGTTTTTAAAATTGAACAGTAAGCAAAACTGATTTCTGTAAAGAAGTCAGAACTGTGTGGTGGCCTGTGCCTGTAACTTCAGCTCCTGCAGAACCTGAGGATTGAAAGCTTGAGCAAGTGTGGACAATGTAGGGAGATTCTAACTCAAAATTAAAAATTAGAAACAAGCGTAGGGTACAGCTCAGTGGTTCAGCATGTATGTTTGGCTCCCCAGCATGCTTTCCCTCTGAAGTCAGGATAGCACTGCATCAGAGAGGAATTAATTTTACAGCATTCCATGAAGTAGGGTGGAATAGGCCTAAATCAGGTTTCCTGTGGTGGAACTTGGTGACACAGCAAAACCTGTGCAATTTACCAATTGCACTGGGGTTTTTGTCACTGTGTTCATGGTGACACGGGGAAGCCTGTGAGATTTACCAAGGGCATTGGGTGCTCTATCATTGTGTGTGCTTGTTTTTAACAGCAATTCAATGGATTCAGCATTCCTGTTCTTCAGCATCCAGTCCTCCCAGATGTCTTACTCATCCCTGTGACTGGACCAAGGTTTGTGGCTGTTTCCTTTTCCCTTTTGCTTGTCGACAGTATTATCTACTTTACAAAAACTCCCTAGAAATGGAAGTCACCAGTTTGTAATCTCATGCTTCATGTTCTGCCAAGTACTCTGCTGGAAGATGAGGACTGGGCCAAGGACCTTGAGAATAATGCTTCTTATGTCTGTTCAGTGCAGTGATGAATATTATTCTAACTTTTTAGAAGTTTCATTTGTTTACTTATATTTCCTTTTAAAAAGGATTTATTTTTATTTTATGTGTACAAGTTTTTGTCGGCTTGTGTATGATATCATGTACATGCCTAGTGCCTACAAAGGCCAGAAGAGGGCATCAGATCCACTAGAGCTGGAGTTATAGACAGTTGGAAGCTGCCCTTTGGATTCTGGGACTGACCCTGGGTGTTCTACAAGAGCAACAAGTACTCTTTACTGCTGAGCCATCTTTCCAGCCCTGTTTACTTATAGTTCTTTTCTTTTTCGGTGGGGAGGAGTGGTGGTTTGAGACAGGGTTTCTCTGTATGTAATCCTGGCTGTCCCAGGTTGTAGACCAGGCTGACCTTGAACTCACAGAGATCCACTTGCCTCTGCCTCCTGAGTGCTGGGATGAAAGGCGTGTGCCAAAACCGTTTTGTTACTTATACTTATGAGATTCCAGCATTAAAATGATTTTTGAGTTACAAAATAAATAAATACATAATAAGTACTATGTTTTATAATTGGATTTGTAAAATTTTATACTTAACAATTATGTCACCTTACTGGTAACTAGGTGTGGTTCTCCTCATTAACATATTTGGATTATGTATTTTTGAAATTTGAAGAAGAGGCTTGCATATTATAGTGAGGATGTTTTTCCCATGTAGCACATTAAAGTCCCTAATTATGCTATAAAATAGTTAAACTTGAGTTATGGTAAATATAAAAATGCTCAACTTGCTAAAGCTTTGAAATAGATTGATGGTAACAAAACAATGATTTATAAATTATGCTTTGCTTGATCCAGTCTATGAAATATCATGCAGCCATTAAGATGATTTTGTTTTATGAAGCAATATGAGATGTTTATGATCTGTTAAGTACCAAAAGCTAGCTGCACACTTAGAATAATTATAATATTTTGCAATTAAACAGAAAACTATACATTTTTGTGTATTTATATATAAAAAAATGTCTAGCTATACCGCATCCACCTATGAACAGTGGTTCATGCTAATGAGGTTATCAGAGAAAAGGAGATTTTTATTTATAGTTTTTTTATTATAAATATGTATTAGTTTTGCAGTTAAAATTTGATTTTACAGACTACACAATTGAAGAGAGGTGCTGTTTATATACCCAAGATAGAGGCATGGTTTGTGTATAATTTGCTAAATGTTGCTATAGATATCCAGCTGCATGGCCAAGACCCAGTCTACAATGCACAGCACTTTGATCAGCTTGGAGCACTTTCTTGTATTCTTCTGCTATACTAGACAACTCATGTTGATCTGCTTCTTAATTCTGAAGCAGTGACTACAGTAGATGGTGATCACAGGTCATTTGGTTTACATTTCTTATGTGGATGCAGAGTTGCATTTGATTAGCTTCAGATTTTGACTGTCTCATTATGTAATATTAATCTTATTTTAATTTAATTTTCTATGTTGTTTTCTTTTCTCTCCTTACATACAACATGAGATACGCAGATAGATAGACTGTACAGCCCAACCTGGCTTCCAACTCTTAGTTCACTTGCCTCAGCCTCTTTATGCTGAGATAAGTTTTACTGTGTTTCTGTTAATGAGTAAAATTTAATTAGGCTGTTTTACTGTATGAATACTAAGACAATTTTATCATTGTTGTCAAAAGTGATGCAGTGACTATTTGAGTTGTGTGAGCAGTCTGCAGAGTTCATTCGCATGCATGAACCACTGTTCTGAGGCTTCTGCTTGCTTTGGGCATGAACTCTGTTTTAAAAGTGGCCTGTTGCCAGTATTACATTATGTAGGTCGTCTCTCTTCCTGCTTTGTTTTTCTTGTTTCTCCAGCAGGATCTACATGGCCTTTGCTAGCTGCAGGACTGTGGCAGGCTTCAGTGATTGGGTAGAACAGTGCGTGTGTATTGTATATATTTCCTTAAGAGTTAGAAATTCTTACCTGCTTCTAACTAAATTTTATTTCATAAATTTTGCTACCATTTGTTTCCTAAACTAAAACAGCTTTTATTGTTTTTTATTATTTTGTATTGTCATTGTTCTTTCTTCTTTTGAGTTTTTTAAAGATGCATTTGAAGATGCAGAGACATATTTGGAGTACTTCCCCTTATTGCCCCCTTTTAATCTGCCTTTTGGCTACTAAAATTATTCCTTAGGTACCATGTAGGCACAAGTTCCACACTGTAAAAATTCTTTCTGCATTTAATTTTTTATTTTTTAGTGTATGTATGTGGGCTTGCGTGTGGAAGTCACAGGAGAGCTTTGCAGGAGTGGGTTCTGGGGATTGAGTACTTTTATCCATGGAGCCTTCCTGCTGCTCTCTCCTTAACTTTCATGTTAGCACTTGAGAAGGACTCATTTCCTGAGAGGCTCTGGGCTGGGCTGTATGCAGGGCATGTGGGTGTTGCACTGGTGAGCATCAGCTGTTGAGTCTACAGTCAGGGGGTGTTGGAGCAAGTCATCCTGTAGGCTTTCCACTTAGAAGTCAAGGGGAAGTGCCATTAGAGATAGCATAGAGAGGTCTGAGGTCATAGGGACTGGCAACTGCTCTATTTCAGCTACTTAAAGATGATTGGTAATTAGTAATGGCAGAGATAGGGAGGGCAAGGCTTTGCTCGATAAGGAGAGAATAAAAGCAAGGGTGCAAAGGCATGAAAATATGTGGTGAGCCTTGATGAAAGTAACTGCGTTTGAGTACTAAATTGATTTTCCGAAGGACAGGTGAAATCAGAGAAGTTGAGAGAGGCAGGCTATGAACTGTGGAGTATTGTTTTGTTTCTGCTGAGAGTACAGCAGCCAAAGACTTGGAATGAGGGTAGGGATTAAAGCTGCAGCCTAGAAACAGCACTAGCAGAAGTTACTCATGAAATAGCGCATCATGAAATAAGTTTGGTGTTTGTATTATAAGGAAATATTAAGTGGGTGGGTTGGAGAGATGGCTCAGGGGTTAAGAGCACTGGCTGCTCTTCCAGAAGACCTGGGTTCAATTCCCAGCAACCATGTGGCAGCTCACAACTGTCTGTAACTCGTGTTCCAGGGGACTGAACATCCATGGCAAAATGTCAATGCAATTTAAAAAATTGTTGAAAGAATAAATGAGAAGTTTAATCACACTGTTATTCTCATAATAAAGGAGTTTATGAAGCTTATTATAAATATGAATGTATGTCCACATATTTAGCATTCACTGTATTTTTTAGGTCAGGTTACAACTAAAATTGCAAGAAATTTTCTTCACAAGAAGATGAACTGTAAAGTTGTAGACCAGCTAGGATGTTATTGCAGTCTTTTAGTCCCAGTGATATAGTAAACTTGATAATTTGGAAACAGTTCTGCTGTACACTCTTGGGAATGCTGGGAGAGAGAGAGCAAGCGAGCGCACGCGTGCAAGCAAAGCGCGTTATACAATGCAAAGGCGGTGAAGAGCACTAGTGAGAGTGCTGAGTTCATAGGATAGACAGGAAGAGCTAGAAGAACGGGAAATGTCAGGGGTCTGGGCTCGGAAAGGAGTCTGATGGCTGGTTTTCCCAATGTGTGGTCTTTGGTTTTAGCAGTGGGTTAATGCTGGCAATAAAGACTGTTCAGCAGTCAGTCTAAGGTAGTAATTAGGAAGAGAGTCTCTCATTGTAAGATCCAGATTTGAGGAAAAACCCTTCCGAGAATGCAGAATGGTTGCAGGTCTTCCGGAGTCTTCGAGTTTGCACTCTTACCCCTGCAGTTGTCTTGGAACCTTCAGTCTGGGAGATTGCCACAGACATTCGCTTTTAAGTCAGTTCTTGAGAGGTACAGTGGAAATCAACCCGACTGTTCTGTCTGCATGTTTTGAATCCATGTCACATATTTTTCACTTGACACTGTATTAGGAACCAACCCACCTGGAGAAAGCAGTGTGTCCAGTAAATGGCAGGGGAACTCCCCAAACAAGTTAGAGCTCTCGGGTGGACACATAATGGCTTTCTTAAAATGATCGAGCATAAACGACCTAAGAAGAAAAACAAGAAAATATAGAAATCAAGTTTCATTGAAATTAAGCACTTGTTTCATAAGTTAAATTTAGACCCTGCCTTCAAATTTATCTGTCTCGAGAAACCAAGAGAAAAAAAAATTACTGAACTAGGTGATGACTCTGAGTAAATTAACTATAATCAGCAGAGACAAAGAACTGAGAAATATGAAAGCAAATTGAGAACAGAAAGAAATGGCAGCCTGGGTTCCAGATGCAAAGAATAGAAATAATTGGTGAAAGACAGTAATAAGAAAATGTCTCCCAGCAATTGTAAAAGACAGCTTTAGGAACTACAACCCTGAAGCCACAAATGAAAAAAAAAAAAAGCAAAGCAAAACAAAATAAACAAAAGCCAGAAAACTGAAAACCTTCCAAAAATCTGTGTCTTGACATTTCAGAATGAAACTGTGGAATTTTGAATATAATTGCCCATATAGGCTCATAGGAAATGGCACTATTAGGAGGTGTGGCCTTGTTGGAGTAGGTATGGTCTTGTTCAAGGAAGTGTATCACTGTGGAGGTGTATCATGGTCATGGTGTTTCTTCACAGCAATAGAAACCCTAACCAAGACAGAAACCAACACCCATGTTGTAATGCTGTAAAGAATAGATGAAGCAAACAAAGGCAGAAGATGGGAAATTGTTTGAGTGATGGTCTTAGGAGACCTATCAGACAGACACAGCAAGACTCTCACCTTGCAAAGGGGTTAGAATTGTGCAGAATGTCTTAGACTGCGTTATTGCTGCAGTAGCAAACGCTAGAGACCAGGTAGTAAAGAACACCACAGTCCCAGAGGCTGCTGGTTCTAAGACCAAGGTGCTGACACCTGGGTTTCCTTCTGTAGCCTCAATGTGATGGAGGGTATGAACTTAAGTGAGAGGGAGCCCAATTCTGCAAACCCTGGAGCAGCCTCCATGCATCCACGAAGGCAGAGATCCTATCCTTAGGAGAATTACAGTTTATAACTTGTGAACTTATGCAGACATCTGTAGACCATAGCTCTGAGCCTTCTGGTTTGGTTATCTGGGTGTATTTCATTCATGCCAGCATGGACAGTCCTGCTTTCATACCAAGAATTTAAGGTGTGACGAGCTATAGAAATGATCCCTGAATGTATAGGGAGGGGAGCAGAGAAAAATGTAGAGCTCAATAAAATTTAATAAAAAAATAATTTAAGGTTTATATAGGCAATAAATATTGCTTGGTATTTGCTGAGTTTGCAGCAGCTGTGGTTCTTCTATGTGTAGTTATTCCACGTCAGTAGAAATACCAGTTCTAAATCTTGAAGGATGAAATGCTAAGGATATTTTGATGTTGTTCTTTGGTTTTTGGTGACTGGTTTCATTGTGCTGTTCAGCTGCTCTTTTAACAAGGTCCAGGTTACCTTCCTGACTCACCTTCTGATTTGTTGGGCCTACATGTCTCATAGCAGTGTGACTAACTGGGGGTTAAGATTGCCAGTGGTCAGCACATCAGGTGAGTAATACCTGGTGACATGTTGTGAAAGTAGAGGAATGGGCCTCTTTAAGAAGCAGGCTCAGAGTGTGGATGCATGGGCCAGGAAGCTGTGATGTTGGCAGGTGCTGTGAGATAGCTCGGGGGAAAGGAGGGGAACAGTTTATTCCCCAGAGAGTGGTGACAGCACATGAGAGGTCCTGCCGGCCAGAGAAGGTCACCAGGAATGTGGCGCTCAGAACTGCTGAGCTCCCTGCTTAGGCCAGCACCTCCTTGGTCTCCAAAGAGCTTCCCTTAGGAACGATGCCAGGAATTTAGTAGTGTGAGAAAAATATGATCTGGATGTGAGAAAGTGGAGAACTTAAGGCTAAGCAGCAAAGGAAGGAAAGATGAGATTTATTTTTCTCTTTTGTTTAACTTTAAATATTCATATTTTCCCATGCAACAATATACCACTTTAGAATTCTTTTTCCCCCTGGTTTTTCGAGACAGGGTTTCTCTGTGTAGCCCTGGCTGCCCTGGAACCCCCTCTGTAGATATCAAACTCACAGAAATCCCCCTGCTTCTGCCTCTGCCTCCTGAATACTGGGATTAAAGGAAAGTAGAAAAATCTATTTAACTCCTAATGCTATTATGAATATTATGCAGTATTGCTTATTGAATGACCAAACAACTTCTCTGGCCACTGCCTTCTTTCCACTAGAGGGCCCTCTTTTTCTTTTCTTTTTTCTTTTTCTTTTCTTTCTTTTTTTAATTCTCCGTATGTGTGTATGTGGGTGTTAAAAGACAACTTGAAGAAATCAGATGTTCCGTACCAAATGGACCCAGGGGTACTGACTTTAGGACCAGCCTTTGCAGCAGCTGCCTTTACCTGCCAGATCATCTCTCCTGTCCATTTTTTTTTGTCTTCAAGTGCCCATTCTTTTTTCCTTTTCTTTCCTCCTTTTTAAACTGCTGCTTTGTATGAATCTTTCTTATTCAGCATTTTCTTTGTGATTTATTCAGGAAAATCAAGACTTAATAGGCTACGTATATGAAGTCTTTTTAAATAATTTATTTCTTTAAAGTTTTAGATATACTGTGTGTATTGATCATACTCATCACTACTATCTCTAATGAGATGTTTAAAAAGCTTATGGACCTAGAAGAACATTATTCTTTATTTTTGTCTTTGTTTTTAAATATTCCTAGAAAGAATATAGAGAAACAACAGTGTGAAGTGATTGTTGGAGCACAATGCGGCAATGCAGTATTGAGAGGGGCCCATGTCTACGTCCCAGGAATTGTGTCAGCTTCAAAATGTAGGTATAAGATTTAGGGTGCCCTATAATTCATGAGTGAGATCAGTTAGAAGTTTACATATATTAAATCTACGTTTGTTATGTATTTCCTGACATTTTTGGTGAAGGATTTTATCCTACAAAACTAAGTATGATGGTGAGATTGAGTTGTTTACTTGACACAATGTAGAGTGGCTTGGGAAGGGACTCAGTGGGGGATTGTGGGCATATCAGAGGTGGGTTGCCATGATAACGTTCATTGGGGTGGGAAAGTTTGCCCGATATTGGCAGAATTCCTTAGGAAATGGGATCCTGGATTGTCTAGGGTGGAGAAAGCAAGTTGAATGCAAGCATGTGTGCATTTATTAGTTGCTCTCTGCTCTTGACTGGATGTGATGTGACCAGCAGTTTCAAGTTCTTGCTGCCTTGATTTCTCCACAGTGATGGACTGGAACCTGGAACCATGAGCCACATTGACCTTAAGTGGCTATTGACACAGCAGTAGGAAGCAGAACTTAAGACAATTAGGCCCCCATATAAAGCTTTCTGTCAGTGTTCAGCTTTCCACATAAGAACCATTGTGGTGGTATCGCTAGGGAACAGAGAAATACAGAATGTCAGATGGTAGTGAAGGAGACTGAATATTCATAGTTAAAAGGGCTCATTGCTCTTACGAAGGACCAGGGTCCCCTTTCCACCAGGTCAGGTTGTTCACCATTGCCTGTAACTCTAGCATTTGCAGGTACCCTCGTACCCATAGCACAAGCATGGATATGTGTGTGCACACAGACATTGTTTTAAAAAAGGTGGTGAAGTTCCATTTTGTATTCCTGACTTCACTGCCTTAAAACCTGTAACTGGTCTCAGGAGATCTGTGCAGGTGACATCCAGAATCCTAGACAGTGGGATGAGCTTGGCATTCTTCATGGGTTCACTTTAAACTGCAGGTACTACGCTGCTTCAGTGGGCCTCACTGGGCTTGGATCAGGAAGCACAGGTTTGAACCTCACCCATCCTGTGTATGATGATCTGGAAAATGATTGCTTTCTGACCTGATTGCGAGCATGGCCGTGGTTTCCTTTTTAGTGTAAATGTTTGTGGAATTCTTTTGTAGACAATTTAGAAATATGAGTTGTGATACTAAGGCTTATGAACAACTCTACTTAGTATTAGCTTTTGGGGAAATAAGTCACATAGATGACACGTCCTGCTTAGTTGAAGATATAGGTAGGATGTATTGAGTACCATTTCTGTGTTTTCAATGAAAACCACCTGTTCATTTAGATGTTAGGAGATATGTAAAAACTAAGAGTTGAGTTGCTATTGAGGATTATGCTGAGATGAGCCAGTTTAGATTATTTTTTGTTCATAATTGATGTCCAGATAACCATTTAGCTTGAAAGATTTTCACTTGTCTGCCAAAGCATAGATTAACAGTCTGATTTTTTTCCTTTAACCTAGTTATGAAAGCTGGAGATGTTATTTCCGTATATTCTGATATTAAAGGGAAATGTAAGAAAGGAGCCAAAGAATTTGATGGAACTAAAGTATTTCTTGGAAATGGAATTTCGGAACTAAGCCGTAAAGATATCTTCAATGGGATATGCGATCTGAAGTATGTCACCAAGCTCTGTGGGGGAAATAGCATCCTTTCTGTGGTTCATAAAGCTCAAAAGAATGAAAAGGTGTATTTTGTTACACTACATAAATCTTTAAATGACTTCAACTGGAAAAAATGAGTCCATAGTTCTAGGAATTTTAGAAAGAGCTCTTTTTTTTTTTGGTCAAAAAGGGTAAGTAGATTAAAACCCAAAGCAGTAGAATGTGGATGAAGCTCACTGAGAGGGTGCATTGCCACTCTGCCTGTGGCACTCGTTCAGTCCTCAGCAATGCAAAACTAAACGAAAAGCCCAGGTGAGCGACAGATAATACTAATTGTTTAGGAATTTTCCTTGTCCTTTAGATTTTAATTGTTTAAACTTTGAAGAACAATACTTTTCTTAATGGAGAATTAAATGACTTATCTTTTTCAAACATCCTCATTTTATCAAAGAATAGTGTAATTTTAATGTAAATCAAATACAAAAAAATTATTTTAAACAAAGTAAATTAGACTTGAATTGTAGCACTCTGAATATTTATGGTCAAAACTAAATGTTTCAATTTGTTCAAGCCACAGTGAAATATAATTAGTTCTAAATCATATCTGAATGTTGGCTGCGCTAAGTAGATTAAAGCCATGAACAAATGAGGCCCCGCTTAGCATGGTTTCTTCAGCTTGATTTAGGAGTGCTGTAGAGTGCCATTGCTGGCAACGGACTCACATATGCTAAGCACTGTGAATTGAGCCCTTTAGAATGGGGCCAGATCCCTCATTCATTCCTGGACCATTTGTGACACTGGAGCAGTTTTCCTACATGGATGAAATCAGTTCTCCTAAAGAAACAGTGATTAGGCTCTCAAGGTCTAAGAAAGAAAGGCTTTCCAAGTGACTAGAACCTGATTTTATTCTCCGTAGAATGTTCTGTAGGAAGCTGATAGCTTTGACTGCCCACTTTAGTTGATTATTAATAGAGCGCTCCTAGTGTGCTGAACCATGTTTGCTTTTCTGGTGGGAGTAAAAAGTAGCCATTCTTCAAAAAGCCTGTCGGATTTCGGCCCTACTTGTGAGCGCTCTGCCACTTTGATAGTCAGGGAGCGCGCCTCCCAGGTGCAGTGTTTGTCTTTATGAGTCACTGTGCACCATGCCGCTCTGTGTCCCAGCCCTTCCTGTTCCCAGAAGCTCCACTGCCACTAGTAAAATGGGACAGGGTAGAAAAGGTCATGTGGGGACTGTCGGTACTGAGTATACTGAGTGTACTGGACAGCTTCTCTATAAAAAGACGGGAGTAGAGCAGGGTCCTGCCTTTGTTAGTGTTCAGCACCAGCCTGAGTCTTGGCATTTTCCCCGGTTCTCATATAACTGTCTAGCACAGTCATGAACAAATGTTTGTGTTACCAGAAAGATTAGAACAAAGCAATAAGAATTAGGTCTTGTTTGCTTTTTAATTTATTGACTTCTTTAAAGGAACTCTGTGTTTACTAAAATAGTTATGTGACTTTATTTATTTGTTTATTTATTTGGATTACCTCGCCTATAAAATATAAAACAATCCACAGGACTAGTATAATTTGTTAAATAAAAGAAGTCTTAAAAATGAAGAGCAGTTTATATTTGATGTGTCATAGTGAGTGTTCCTAGAAATATATACTATATAACTTACACAGACTAATAGTTAATTTCTTATTTTTCTAGAGGTATAGGCATAAAAATGACAGAACCAATATATCTCAGCCCTTCCTTTGACAACGTTCTACCCAGTTACTTATTTTTACAGGTGAGTAAAATAAAATTGAGTGAAACTGAATCACTCAGATGAATTATTAGAAGTTATTTTTCTCTTTTTATTAATATTATTGTGATCTCTTCATATTCTGACATACCATTGTTAAATACCAAGACAGTCTTATGAGCAATCTTTTCTTTTCCTGTATTAATTTTAATACACTTATCTGTCCTTCTGTCCAGAGGTGATTTAATGATGTGATATAATGACTGCTTTTCATCTCAGAAGGTTAGTCCTGAGCATTGCACATATTGCTGTGCGGCTGTGGGTTCGGTTGTAATATTCAGATGGTTTGTTGCTGGCTGGCTTTCGTCAGGTTGTTATTAAGTGCTGTGATATAATGAGCTGTTTTACCTTTTTCACTTCTTTTTTTTTTTTAAATGTTTAGAATGGTTCCTATTTTTCTTAATTTTTTTTTGTTTTATTTATTTATTATATACACAGCATTTGGCCTCCATGTATGCCTGCAGGCCAGAAGAGGGCACCAGATCTCATTACAGATGGTTGTGAGCCACTATGTGGTTGCTGGGAATTGAACTCAGGACCTCTGGAAGAGCAGTCAGTGCTCTTAACCTCTGAGCCATCTCTCCAGCCCCCTTTTTCACTTCTTAAGAACATTCACAGACATCAACTCATTTTAATGCTATTATTAGTCTATGAAGTAGAAATACTGAAGACTAGATCTTTAGGGTTCTTGGTCAAGTCACACTTCTAATAACCGCAAGCATCTGAAGTTAAACCCAAATCCAGGAACTCTGTGTTTTCTTCTCTTCCCAGTATTAAGCCAAAAACTCCTTACAGATCTGGGAAGAACAGAAAGTGATTTGTTTGTTGTTACCTAACCTCCTCAGGGATGATGCAAAGGATTAGAACCCAGAGCTTCTGCCTACCTGTTTGTAAATCACTTTGGGTGATTTTGTTTTCTTGGTTTCATTTGTAGTTATTTGCCAGCATACCCCTGACTCGCTGTGGGTGTTTTCTGCACACTTTCACATTGCTAACAAAGAAATGTTAATTTTCGAAGATAAAAGACCATATGCCTTCTTATCCTATAATTTAGTTTAGGCTTTGGAAAGGAGAAGTCCATGTGGTACAAACTTCTTTTATATATCTTACTGTTATTCCAACTTCAGCTACCCTTCCTGATTTGGGACTTTATATTCTTTTTTTCGGTTTACGTGTGTGTGTGTCTGCAATGTGGCTATGTGCACCACGTGCAGGTGCTCCCGGCAGCCACAACAAGGTGTTAGCGCCCCTGGAGCTGGGTTTGGGGCTGATTGTGAGCTGCCTAATGGAAATGTTGGAAACCAAACTCAGCTCCTCTGCAAGAACAGTACACTCCCTTCACTGCTGAGCCACATCTCCAGCCCCCTGGATTTCCAGCTGTAAAACCATAAATCACAAGACAATTTGTGATCCCTGATATCCACACACACTACAGATCTATTGTTTGTCATTCCTTAACAAAAGAATTAGACCACTGCTGGACTGAAGCTTTTGTATTTGAGGATAGAGTTTAACTTTTGTCATTTTCCTAGTGGAAACTTTTATTACATGTAATGTTACAGTATTACATTGGTCATTGATTGACTAGGGGAACTGACTAGAAATTGTAATAATTTTCACACATTAAGTGATTGCACTTAATGTGTACTGAGTATTTATCTGTGTTCCATAAATATTTCAAATACACTAACTACTTCGTGCACCATTTAAAAATCTCTAGTCATAGATAAGGGAACAGAGGCTTGAAGAAGTAAGTTTGGAGCAGCGGCGGGCTACATGCCCACCTTGCTGACTGAGGAGGTGGAGGTAGTTTAGAGCAGCAGCGGGCTACATGCCCACCTTGTTGACTGAGGAGGTGGAGGTAGAGCCAGCGGCTGGCTGTTTAGCTACTCTGACTTTCAGGTTGAACCGCAATTTCTGTCTCTGGGTTTTTATTAATCGTGCTACACATGCCAGTAGTTGTTTGTTTTTAAAGTTTGATACTAAATTGGGCACTTCACATCTATTTTTTCAAGCCTGCACTGGCTTATTATAACTTAAGAAAATGGATATTGTTCTTTTTACTAAATGTGTGTGTGCACATACTCGCACATGTGCACATGCATGTGTGCACATATGTCAGAGCATGTGTGTGTAGGTAAGAGGACAACTTGTAGTCGTTAGCTCTTTCCCTCCATAATGTAGGTCCTGGGGATCAAAATCAAATTTTCAGGCTTGATTGCAAGTATCTTTACCCACTGAACCACCTCAGCAGCTGTGGTCCAGTTTCCTGACTGATCTTCAGTAACTAACTTCTGACGTAGCTGGGGCATGACAACTAAAGCAGTTATATCTTGAAATCACATGGCTATGCATAAAAGTTTGGCAGAAGCTAACCCGTTCAATTCTTATGATTGCTGAAGTCACTGTAGAGAGCAGGTGGGGAAAGCTCTAGGGAATTTGTGGTCTTCCTGCCTTTTGATGCTTCTGTCCTTGTCTTTCTCTGGAAGAACCATTATCTTCCAAATCTGTGTCCTCCATTTCTTCCAAAGTAAATGCAAAAGTGTTATGTTTTGTTTGCTTATTGAGTTGAGACACTACATTTGTCAAGACTCCACTTTTTCCCTTTTTTTTTCCTTATAGAATTTGCCATCTGCTGTTGTAGCTCATGTTCTGAATCCTCAACCTGGAGAGAAGATTCTAGATTTGTGTGCAGCACCTGGGGGCAAAACTACACATATTGCCGCCTTGATGCGGGACCAGGTGAGAATGTCATCATGGCAGGCTCCTCTCAGATAGTTACCGCGGCTGCTGAAGGTAACCTAGGAAACAAAGGGTGTTCAACCGGAAGACTCTGCTGCTGTGTCATTTACCACATTCTGTTCAGTTGACAGAAACTTGTGAGGACAACCTTGAAACATTCCCAGGTTGCTAATACAGTTAGAGACTTGTTCTCTTATAGACTGAAATATTTAAGACGTCGTTTCTTGCTTTTAATTTTGAGATTTTATACTTAGATGAACTAGGATATAAACTGCCACTAAAAATGGTGTGTGCGTGTGTGTATAAAGTTAAGTTTGTGTAGAAAGGAGTAGCTGATGTGTTACAGACTCTACGGTGGTTGAAGAGCATAGCCTATAAATGGACACTTAGGAGGCTGAGGCATGATGATAACTGGTAGTAGGTCAAGGGTTAATTTATGAAGTATTTAATGTACATTTTCAGTTTACTCAGAACTTAGATGTGATTACCAGTATGCTTTGAAAAGGTGATGATCTGCCTATAATTTGTGTTATATTGGTTGTATTTGTTAAAAGTAGTTTGCTTGGGCATGGGTCTAATGCTGGGATTGAAACTAGGGCCTTTGTACAAGCTTCTCGAGTAAAATAAATCTTTCCAAAGAGAGTGAATATTTATGAATAAATCCATTTTCAATGATATTATGATGCCGCTTAAAAATACAGTGCCCTGGTGGCGCAAATATAAACGTGTTGAGCTGAGGCAGTTTAGGGGATCAGCTGGTCTGAAGGGCCTAGTCATGCATCTGCTCAGCTGCAGACGAACTGGTGCTTCTGGTAATGTGGGACGGGCTCATTCACTTGGGTTTTTCTGGGTTTTACTTAGCTAAAGCAGCCTCTACTGAGACAGCCAGGATGCCCTGCCTCTCTGGCCCATGTGTTTCTCTCTCCTGCTCATAGCCGAGGATTAGCCCAGCAAAGGACAGTAGTTGAGGCATTTGTCAGTTGTCCAAACTCTTTCATGTATCATGTATCTTCTTATATCCCATTCGCCAGCCAGAAGTAACCATGTGGCTTAGTCCTAGAGTGGAAGGTTGCTGAACACTTCAAGTTTGCTGGATTTTTTTGTTTTCTTTTGTTATTAGGTAAGCAAGGATATAAACACAGCTTCTATACTTGTGATTTTGTGGAAGTGACCAGGAAAGTTTCTCTTTGTAGTATAGCTGAGCTTTATTTGGCTTTTTTTTTTCTACTTTTTCTGTTCAGTTCACCTTTAAATGTCAAGGTTTTGTGCATGCAACCTGTTTGTCAAGATATTGGATTTTTTAGTTTTAAGACCTGATGATGATGATGAAATGTGACCAGAAAATTTCCGTATTATACTGTTGATATGTGAAATATAAGGATGATATATACATTTTAAAAGAAAATACACAGAAGAGTTGATCTACCATGTATGTACTGTTACTTCATAATATGTTTCAAAATATCATCCAGATAACTCAGTATATTCTCACAACAGTGACTATGTGAATTTGACTCAAGTATGATTTGTTAAGTTATCTTAAGTTAGTTTTATTGTGACATTTCCATACATATTTGTCATTATTCTTTGTTTTTCTTCATCTCCTTCAGCTCTTGCTTTTCCCATCCATCTCTCATGCTGCCCCCTTCCTCCCCACAAATCGCCTCTGCTTCTGCTTACATGTCACATAAATCTCAGTACTCTGTTTTCTTGCCTCCCACCTCCTTTAAAATTGCTTTGTCTATTCTTATGGTCCCCTTCTGCTTTCATTATGAATATACACACAGACAGACATACAGACACACACACACATGAACACACACAGACAGACAGATAGACATGAACACACACAAACAAAATCTGCATATAGGAGAAAAATATGCAATACTTGTATTTTTTATTCTGACTTGTTTTGCTTAACATAATGATCTCTTGTTCCTTCCATCTTCTTACAAATGTCATTCAGTTTTCTTTGCATGTATTTTCTTGAAGATTTTTGTTTGTGTTTATCAGAGAAATTGATCTGTAGTTTTCTTTGTTGTGCTCTTACCTGATGTTAGTATAAGGGAAATCAATATTGGCTTCAAGAATGAATTTGACAGTGGAAGAGTTTGAGTAATACTGATTTTAGTTCTTCTTTAAAGGTTTGATAGAATTCAGTGTGAAGCTTTCCAGTTTTTCTTTGTTAGAAGTCTTCTTATTACTGCTTCAGTCTCATTGGTTGCTATGAATCTGCCTAAGTTCTTGGTTTAATTTTAGTAGATAGTATGTGCTTAGGAATTTATCCATTTATTCTAGATTTGCTAGTCTTTTATAGTGATATTTTATGGTTTAACAAATAAAACTTGCCTGAAGATCAGAGTGCAGAGCCAAACCACTAGAGCCCAGGGAGTGGTGGCACACTCCTTTAATCCCAGCACTGGGGAGACAGAGGCAGAGGGATCTCTGTTAGTGCAAGGCCACCCTGGCCTACACAAAATCCCAGCACTTGGGATCACATGCTTTTAATCCCAGTACTAGGGAGGTGGAGACAGGAGTGATATGGCTGGACACACAGAAGAATATAAGGTGGGAGGAGACAGGAGCTCAGGGCAGTCTGAGTTGATGAAGACAGATGCATTCTGGAGATGCGGTCTGAGGACAGGATTGCTCCTTCAGTCTGAGCATTGGTAGAGGTAAAATAACTCTATAGTGGCTGACTGTTCTGCTCCTCTGATCTTCAGCATTACCCCCTATATTTGATTCTAGGTTGTTATTATTAAACCAATTAGAATTCATGCTACAATTGGTACATAAGTTTTCACAGTATTCTCTAATGACCTTCTGTATTTCATTGGTATTTGATATAACATCCTTTTTTTTCTTTAAGTTTATTAATTGGATCTTGTTCATTTGGAGGTGCTTTGTTTGGGTAGAAGTTTATCAATCTTGTTCATCTTTTCAAACAACTTTTGGTTGAGTCTGAATATTGTTCTTTTAGACTCCATTTCATTAATTTCTGTCCTTTGTTATTCTTGCTTTGTGCTGAACTCATTCTTACATCCCTGAGACCTCAAGCAACATCATGAGGTTATGCAGCTGAGAACTTTTATTATTATTTTTTTAATGTAAGTGCTCATAGTGAAAACCAACCAAAAATGTTCCTCCTCACAGAGTTTTCTTAGCTATACCCTAAATGTTATGATACATTTCCTTTTCATTTTAATTTTTTCTAAATAATAAAAAAATCCTTTTTGATTTTTTCAGTAGTCTACTAGTCACTCACAAATGTGTTTTCAGTTCCCATACATGCGAGTAGTTTCTGTAGTTGCTTTATTGATTTTAGCTCTATTGTAGTGCATCCTGATAGGTTACATGAAGTTATTTTGATTGTTGTTTATTGGATAAGAATTGATTTGTGGTTTAGAATATTGTTGATTTTAGAGAAGATTCATGGACTTCTGAGATGCACATATATTCTGTTTGTGTTGGGTGGGATACTTTTGTAGGTACTGTGCAGTTAAGTCCATTGGTTTATGATGCAGTTTCTCAGCTGATTTTTAGTTTGGATGACTTATCTAAAGACAAGAATAAGACACTGAAGTCTTCCACAGCATTATCTCAAGACATGCATAGTCTTTTATGCGGACTAATGTTTGTTTTATAAAGTTGGTGGTGCATGTATATTTATATGACTACATCAACTTGATGAATTGTGTGCCTTTCTTAATGTGCAGTGGCCTTCTTTATCTCTTCTGATTTTGGTTTAACTCTGCTTTGTCAGATACCAGAGTAGCTATGCCAGCGTGCTTTCAACTTTCATTTGCTTGATGATTGTACTTCATTATTGGAGCCTTTGTGTTTGGGTATCTTTGCTAGTGAGATATGTTTCTTGGGAATAACAGATACTTATAGTTGGATCTGGGTTTTTCATCCAGTCAGGTAGTCTTTGCCTCTCTATTGATGTGTTAATGCACTTAATATAATTTATGAGAGATGTGTATTAATTAATTTTGTTTTACATTTATTTTCTCAGGGCAGGAGAAATGTGCATGCAGAGGTTAAAAGTCTTATTGAGTTCTCTCTATTCATTATGTCAGGTTTGGCAGCAAGTTCCTTTACTCCTTTTAAGCCAGTTTGCTAGCCCAACTAATTCTTGTCATTTTGTTAGTTGTTTTCTATTTTGCTGGATTGGTGTGCCTTACTTTCTCCCCTGTAACTATCAGGGATATGCTGACTTTCTGTGTTATATGATGGATTTATCCTAGTTATTCTTTATTTAGCCATTCCTCTGAAGAAATGTAGCCCTCCCTGTTCTCTCCTGGTTGAGACTGTTTTGCTCCTCTGTGGGTTCTTCCTGTATCTTCTGCAGTGCTTCTCAGTGGTTTTGAGCTGCTTTAGTTTGTGCTTATTTTGAGATGTCCTTATTCTCCAATTTTGATAGTTTTGTTAGATCCATCAATATCGGTTGGTAGTCATTTACCATGAGGATTTGAAATATATTATCCCATGTTTTCTTGGCTTTGAGGACTGCTGGTGAGAAATCTGTGTTATTCTGGAGTAACTGTCTTTGTAGCTGACTTGAGGTCTTCCTTTACATCTTTTAATGTTCTTTCTTTGCTCTTTATGTTGGCTGTAATAAGTTGTGGAGAGATTCTTCTTTGAGAGTCTAGGTGGGTTTTTAAATAGCTTTTTTGTTTGTTTGTTTGTTTGTTTGTTTGATTTTTCTTGTCTGGATTCCATTTCAGTCTCTGTATTTGGGAAGTTTTCTGCTCTTATTTCATTGAATAGATTATTTTGGTATCATGAATCCTTGTTTCAGATTAGGGGAAAGAAAAGAAATTAGATTTCCCAGTAATGAGATGGCTTAAAGGCAAAATTATATGGAGAGAAGGTGAGGAGCAAAAATGGAAAACGTAGCTTTTTATTTTAAAGAAGTAGAGAAAAAAATGTTAGTGTAAACACATTAGGGGAAAGAAAAGAAATTAGATTTCCCAGTAATGAGATGGCTTAAAGGCAAAATTATATGGAGAGAAGGTGAGGAGCAAAAATGGAAAACGTAGCTTTTTATTTTAAAGAAGTAGAGAAAAAATGTTAGTGTAAACACTAGCACTTACTTACCAAATCAGGGTGTCCTGACATGGTCTGTGGGAGTGAAAGCCAGGCCAGGTTAGAGGGGCTCTCAAAAATGACAGAGGCTGAGACAAGTGTATTCCAAGCAATCAGCCTTTTTTATACCCCTATTAAAACAGAATACAATGGTAGTTGCCAGGATAACAGTGGTTTTAATTTATATAGGGCAAATAAGAATAATGTCTGAGACTAATTGTTCTGCCAAACTTCTGCCTGCCTTTGATGACTTCTAAGCGACACAGAGAAACACAAGTGGCCCTAATGCTTCACTGCCTGGGGGACGCCTCAGTTTCTCAGGAGCCCTGAGCTCTGCCCTGAAAAGCCTATGGCACATGTCTCTTAAGGCAGCTAGACCATGCAAACTCCACGATTCCCTCATGTTTGTAAGAAAAAAATTGTAGAATAGGAGACAAAAAAAAGCATAAGACACAATAAAATGGATTTTTCTATTAATAATGCATTAAAATGCTAAATAAATTCACACATAAAAACATGAAATGTTTTAAAACAAGTAAAGTGTGCTAAAATGTGCTAAGAAGAGAAAAAAGGAAGCAGAGAGGAAGAAAGCAAAAATAAATTGAGTAGTTTCTGGGTCCTTGAAATAGACATTAAGGGCAATGAGTGCATCAGATGAATTTGTGGCCTCTTGTTTTTCCCAAAGTTTATGCTGCTGTTGAACCTGTATTGACTCCTGATTCCTGCCAAGCTGTCTTGACTTGTAGCTTCCCTTTGTGTGCCAGGAACCTCAGGTGGCCACACCTAGCTTTGCCGGTGACCATGGGTATCTCCAGTCTGTTGAAAAACTCTGGATTTATCCTTTGCTATTCTAGCTGAGGGGTGTCTCTCAAGCACCCTGGGGCTGTGGAAAGGAACCACAGCTCTGATCTGTATGGGAAGACCTGTCTTCGTATTTTCAAAACCTCCTGCATCATAATCATTTGCGCTCCGGAGTTCTTGGGGCTCTTCAACACCGAAGGGTGCTATTGAGGTTGAACTACCCTGTGACCTCAGACTTAGTCCACTGGGCACCCCTGTTATTCCCACATGGTGGGATAATGCCAGCCTTTGGAGCTTCTGGTGTGAGACTCCTGCCACCTGCACTTTTCAGACTGCCAGCCCCTGGCCCGAGGCCTGCTGCCCAGCCAGCCCCCAGGCCCATAGCAGATAGCTCTAAATTTCCTGACTTATGGCTATTGCCTGCTCTCTGACCCAAGGTAGCTCATTTTAAATAATAGCATCCTCCTTGAGGTAGCCCCCCCAATGAGTCCTAGGGAGTGACAACTGGGATTCCCCTCTGCTGCTGACCACCAGAGGCACTGCCTCAGTAAAACCAGCTCAAGGCTTTGTCCTCCAAGTAGGATTGCCAGTCTCTCTTCACTGGGTCACCTGGGGATCATGCTGCTGGGCTGTGTTCCTGTCTCTGCCTTTGTGGCTCTGAACCTCTTCCTTGTCCCTGTTTGGAGGAGTCTTTGCTTTACTGTCTTGGGGTGTCTATGGCTATGAAGAGACACCATGACCACAGCAACTTTCATAAAGGAAAACATTTAACTGGAGCTGGCTTACAGTTCAGAGATGTAGTCTATTATGGAGAGAAGCATGGCGGTGTGCAGGCACACATGGTGATAGAGAGGTCTACATCTGGATCCACAGACAGCAGGAAGAGAGAGTCAGCCACTGGGCCTGGTGTAGCCCCTGAAACTACAAAGCCCATACCTAATGACACTTCCTCCAGTAAGGGCAAACCTACTCAACAAGGCCATATGCCATGATTCTTTCAAATAATACCACTCCCTGTGAGCCACTGCAGTCATTTTCATACAAACCACCATACAGCTCTTCTCCTTCACTGGGTCACACTTGAGCTCTGTGCAGTTGCCTCCTGATCCTGGTGTCCTATAGCAGCGTTTGAGCTTTAAGCCTTTCCAAAGCATTGTGCTGTGGTGCATAGAAATTGGGCTAATGATCTTTTCATTTTGGTTACCAGAGTTTAAAGAATTTTGTATTCCTTGAAATATTAACACGAGGATCAGCTTTACTGATATTCATTTGTATGTAATTCCTTGAAGCTAGATGTTTCATAGAGGAAGCTCATGCTTTTCCCCAGGGGAGCAGTCACTCGAGATTGGTGGTTTTATGTTTACCTTCAAGAGTTTTTCTAAGCTTCTTGAAAATATAGCAAACTTTTTTTTTTCCTGTTTTGACTTCTATAGATTAAAGGTAGGCTATATGTAAGAACTATTGGCAGGAATGTGTTTGTTTAAAGGAAAGTCTAGGTATTTAAGGAATTAATTTTTCAGTGCTGGGAGCTGACTCCGGGACCTTTTGGTTGCTAGGAAACCCTCTACCACTGAGCTACACCCCTCAGCCAATGTAAATTTAATGTACATTTGGTTAAAGCACACTGCGGGGCCACTGGCAGCGGCACCAAAGTTTATCCCTACTGCGTGTACTGGCTTTTTGGGAACCCATTCTCTTTTGGATGGATACCTTACTCAGCCTAGATATAGTAAGGGAGGGCCTTGCACCTTCCCCAAAGTCATGTGCCTTGCCCTCTCTGAGGAGTGGATGGAGTGTGGAGTGGAGGGGTATGGGTGGGAGGAAGGGAGGGAGTAGGAACTGGGATTGGTATGTAAAATGAAAAAGATTGTTTTCTTTTTTAAAAAATAAAATAAATTATAAAAGATACCAAAATAAATGAATATATAAATATAAAAAAGTATAAAAATAAAATAAAAAAGAATCAGCAGGCATTGGAGGAAAACAGCAGAGCACAGTTTTACACTAGTCTTTTGTATTGGTGATTTCTATAACTGCTTTGGATTTATACTTTATTTTCATTTTTAGGGAGAAGTAATAGCACTGGATAAAATATTGAATAAAGTGGAAAAATTAAAGCAGAATGCTTCATTATTAGGGCTTCATTCTATCAGGGCGTTTTGCTTCGATGCAACAAAGGCACTTAAACTTGATTTGGCTGATGGCACAGAAGGTAACCTTATTTTGTTTTTCTTGTTCTGTGTTTTTGTCTCATAATTACATGTACTTACTGGATCTTAATACAGGAATGAATGTGGAGTGACCAGAAAGTAATTAACATAATTACTGTTTATGTAATATTTAATGTAATGTCTGTTAATGTCTTAATGTGATCATATTTAGGTGGCAAGACACTCAAAATTTACTCTCGACAGCTTTGAAATGTAATATATGTTATTGCTAAGTGTACAATCCTGTTGTGCATTAGATCTTGAAAAATTACTCTTCCTGTCTAGGTAAACTTAGTAACTTTTCCACAATATCTCCCTGCCCTTC
This sequence comes from Ondatra zibethicus, assembly GCA_004026605.1. Classification (NCBI taxonomy): domain Eukaryota; kingdom Metazoa; phylum Chordata; class Mammalia; order Rodentia; family Cricetidae; genus Ondatra; species Ondatra zibethicus. The sequence continues at coordinate 25,157 of PVIU01005146.1, forward strand.
CCAGCCATTCCCTGGTAACCACTGTCTGTCTGCTTTAATATGCTCTGCTTTTTAGCTTCCAGATACAATTGTCTTTTGGTGCCCAGTTTATTTTTGCTTAACTGTCTTGGATTCTTCCATGCTGTTGCAAATGGCAGATTTCTTTTCAAGGCTGAATAATATTCCATTGTGTATATACACTACATTTTTAAAATAACATTTCTTATTGGTAGACAGTGAGTTGATTCTGTAGCATTGCTTTTGTAAATACTGTTGAAGTGAACGTGGGAGTGCAGATACTTTGACAACGGTTCCCAGTCATCTATTTCCATCTTGTACTCCCACTAGCAAGCAGGATTGCTGTATCACACGGCAGCTTTGAAGAACCATGCCACTTCATTAGTGGTTGTATTAATTCATGTTCTTAAAACAGTACATGTGTGTGCCCTTTCTTCTCCATGCTCTCACCAAATTACCTCTGTTCCTTTCTTTTAATAACTACTTCCTCAGAGGGGTCAGATTATATGTCTTATGGTTCTCATTGCATTTTCTTGAAGGTTAGTTGTAGTGAGCATCTTCTCCATATATCCATTGGCCATGTCTTTTTTCTTACTGTTTTTATTGGGCTATTCATTTTTCTCCACTCCTGTCCCTTCATCCCCTCTTCCCTTCTACCCTCTCCTGTGACCCTCATACTCCCAATTTACTCATGAGATCTTGTCTTTTTTTTCCTTCCTATTTAGATCCATGTATGTCCCTCTTAGGATCCTCTTTGTTGTCTAGGTTCTCTGGGGTTGTGGACAGTAGGCTGGTTTTTCTTTGCTTTATGTCTAAAAGCCACTTATGAGTGAGTACATACTATATTTGTCTTTCTGGGTCTGGGTTACCTCACTCAATATGTTTTTTTTTTTCTAGATCCACCCATTTGCTTGTGAATTTCAAGATGTCGTCATTTTTTTCTGCTGTGTAGTACTCCATTGTGTAAATGTACCACATCTTCTTTATCCATTCTTCAGTTTCCAGGTTCTGGCTATGACAAAATAATGCTGCTTTGAACATAGTTGAGCACATGTCTTTGTAGTATGGTTGAGTGTCTTTTGGGTAAATACCCAACAGTGGTATTGTCTTGAGGTATATTGTTTGCTAATTTTCTGAGACATCACCACACTGATATCCAAAGTGACTGTACCAGTTTGCCTCCCACCAGCAATGGAGGAGTGTTCCTCTTACCCAGTATCCTCTCCATCATAAGCTGTTTTTGAGCTTGGCCATTCTGACAGGTGTAAGATGGAATCTCGGAGTTGTTTGGTTTGCATTTCTCAGATGGCTAAGGATGTTGAGCATTTCCTTAAGTGTCTTACAGCCATTTGAGATTTGTCTGCTGAGAGTTCTCTGTTTAGGTCTGTACCCCATTTTTTATTGGATTATTTGGTCTTTGATATCTAGTTTCTTGAGTTCTTTGTGTATTTTGGAGATCAGTCCTATGTCCGATGTGGGGTTGGTGAAGATCATTTTCAAGTCTGTAGGCTGTGTTTTGTCTTGGTGACTGTGTCCTTTGCTTTACAGAAGCTTCTCAGTTTCAGGGGATCCCATTTATTATCTGTTTCTTTCAGTGTCTATGCTACAGGATTGTAATTAAGAAGTGGTCTTCTTGTGCCAATGCATTCCAGTATACTTCCGACTTTCTCTTTTATGAGGTTCAGTGTGATTGGTTTTATGTTGAGGTCTTTGATCCCTTTGGACTTGAGTTTTGTACATGGCGATAGACATGGATCTATTTTTATTCTTCTACATGTTGATATCCAGTTATGCCAGCATCATTTGTTGAAGATGCTTTCTTTTTTCCATTTTATATTTTTAACTTCTTTGTCAAAAATCAGGTGTTCATAGGTGTGTGGATTGATATCCAGGTCTTTGATTAGATCCCATTTGTCCTCCTGTCTGTTTTTTTGCCAATACCAGGCTGTTTTCAGTACTGTAGCTCTGTAGTAGAGTTTGAAGTATGGGATTGTGATGCCTCCAGAAGTTCTTTTGTTGTACAGGACTGTTTTGGCTATCCTGGGTTTTTTATTTTTCCATATGAAGTTGAGTATTGTTTTTTCAAGGTTTGTGAAAAATTTTGCTGGCATTTTGATGGGCATTGCATTGAATCTGTAGATTGCTTTTGGTAAGATTGCCATTTTTGATTTAATTCTGCCTACCCAAGAGCTTGGGAGATCTTTCCATTTTCTGGTACCTTCTTCAACTTATTTCTTCAGAGTTTTAAAGTTCTTATCATATAGGTCTTTACTTGTTTAGTTTGTGTTATCCCATGGTATTTTATGTTATTTGTGGCTATTGCGAAGGCTGATGTTTCTCTGATTTCTTTCTTGACCTGGATATCATCTGTGTAAAGGAGGGCTACTGATTTTTTTTTTGAGTTAATCTTGTATCCTGCTACATTACTGAAGGTGTTTATGAGTTGTAGGTGTTCCCCAGTAGAATTTTTGGGGTCACTTAAGTATACTACCATATTGTCTGCAACTAGTGAGAGTTTGGCTTCTTTTCCGATTTGTATCCCCTTGATTTCCTTTTGTTGTTTTTCTTATTGCTCTAGCCAGAACCTCAAGTACTATATTGAATAGATATGGAGAGAGTGGACAATCTTAACTTATTCCTGATTTCAGTGGGATCGCTTTGAATTTCTCTCCATTTAGTTTGATGTTGGCTGTTGGCTTGCTGTATGTTGCCTTTATTATGTTGAGGTATGTTTCTTGTATCCCTGATCTCTCCGAAACATTTATCACAAAGAGTAGCTGAATTTTTTCAAAGGCTTTTTCAGCATCTAATGAGATGATCATGTGGTTTTTTTCTTTCAGTTTATTTATACGGTGAATTGAATTGACAGATTTTCATATGTTGAACCATTCCTGCATCTCTGGGAGGAAGCCTACTTGGTTGTGGTGGGTTATTTTTCTGATGTGTTCTTGGATTCGGTTTGCCAGTATTTTACTTAGTATTTTTGTATCAATGCTCATGTGTGAGATTGATCTGTAATTCTTTTTGTTAGTAGTGACTTTGTGTGGTTTGGGTATCAGGGAAACTGTGGCCTCGTAAAAAGAGTTTGGCAATGTTCCTTCTGTTTCTGTTGTATGGAACAATTTGAGGAGTATTGGTGTTAGCTCTTCTTTGAAAATCTGGTAGAAGTCTGAGCTGAAACCATTTGGCCTTGGGCTTCTTTTGGCTGGGAGACTTTTGATGACTGTTTCTGGTCACATTGCATCATAGGTGGGAGGCAGAGAGAGCTGAATGCTGCTTTCCATTTCTTTGTCATCCTTGTTCTCCTGGACTTCAACCCATAGAATGATGCTGCCCGGTTTAGGGTGGGTCCTCTCTCCAGTTAAACATTTCTGAAATGCCTCCACAGATGCACCCTCACTGTCACTTCCTGAGTTTTGTTTCTTAGGTGACCCTAAATCTAGTGAAGTATAGTGATGAGCCATTACAGCAATGAATGGTTGGTGTTTGTTTGATTGATTTTAGTATGTATAATTACTCTGTCTTTTGTCTGAAATATTTAATCCAGTTTATTCCAATAATTAACTGAGTGGGGAAGACTTGTTTGAGTCGTTTGTTCCTTATTTCCTAAGCAATTTATAGATGCATGTGCTTTCTGTACTGCTGGCTTCTTGTATAGTTAGGTGTGTTTCTGTTGTGCTGTCTTTTAATCCTCTGCTTATATATTGTATATGAAATTTACTGTAAAACATATCCGTCACAGGCCATGTGAAGCTGATAATGACTGAATTTTGCATTAAAAGCTCAAGATTTTTTCTTAGTTCTCCATTTTTGTTTTGTTTTTATGCATAATTTGTATATTTCTATATTGTGTATCCCTACACAAATTATTGTAATTTACTACTTTTGATGGTTTGGATGAGATGTCTCTCACAGTCTCAGGCATTTGAATTTGCTGCTTTCCTCTTCATCTTTTTTCCTTTGACTATATATTTTCTAATAATCCTCTTTGGATGTGCCTCATTTTTCTTCTACTCAATGAATTTTCTCTTTGACACTGTTACTTGTCTTTCTGTTCATTTTAGTTTTCAGCTTCATTTGTTGAAGAGTCTGTCTTTGCAAGTACACTTTACACCTTTGCCAAAAGTGAGTGGCCATGGCTGTGTGGGTTTAAGGCTTGCGCTCTGTTTCTTTGGGTTGGACTGTGCCTGTGTCCCAGTGCTGTGTGCCTCTGTTTTTATGGCTTTGTGGTGTAATCTGAAACGGGCTGTTCATGGCACTGGCCTTCTTGTTTAGGGTTGATTTGGTTAGATGGATATTTTGGGTTTTTAATGAATTTTAGGATTACCTTTTTCTGTGAAGAATGTCTTTGGAAATTTGGAAATTTTCTTTCTTTTTTTAAAATAACTTATTTCATTTTATGCACATTGGTGTGACCGTGTCCGATTCCCTGGAACTGAGTTACAGACAGCTGTGAGCTGCCATGTGGGTGCTGGGAGTGTTTGAACCTAGGTCCATCTGGAAAGGCAGCCAGTGCTCTTAACCACTGAGCCTCTCACCAGCCCCGAATAGAGCCATTTTTACAGTGTTATTCTACCATTCTATGAACATGGGTGGTCTTTCCGTCTTTTGGTGCTTTCTCTGGGGTTTTAAAGTTAGGAAAAGCTTCTGGTAAATAGAACATATGTATTTTTATGGTATATTATGATAGAAGTTTGCTGTTCTGGTTTTGTTTTGTTTTTTGACGCAGGGTTTCTCTGTGTGTGTATCCCTGGTTGTCCTGGAACTTGCTTTGTAGACCAGGCTGGCCTCAAAGTTACCGTCTCTGCCTCTAGAGTGCTGGGATTGAAGGCATTCACCACCACACACAGCTGCCTTTCTAGTTTTAATAAGAGAAATTTCAGTTGCACCAAGTGCATTTGGTGACCATTTTTGTGATCATAATCTTTAACGTGTATGTAACATCCTGTATCATTGATTAAGTGCACCGTCTTTAGCTTCATGTTTGTGGCTGAAACAAAATGTCGGACAGAAGCAACGTAAAGAAGGAAGATCTAATTTGGCTCACTGTCTTCAGAGGTTTTAGTCCATAGTGGCAGGCAGGGCATGGTAGAGCACAGCAGTCTATTGTGTAGGAGCCAGAGCAAAAGGGAATAACAGCTAGGGCATGATACGGCCTCCAAGAAGATTCCCCCAGGGTCCTCCAACTAGTCCTATCTCTTGTCTTGTACTGCCTCCCAGCATTAGGAGTTGATCAGTGTCTTAGATTAGGGCTCTTATGATTGGCTCTTCTCTGGAAATATCGTCAAAAACTTACCCAGAGGTGTACTTTACTAATGTCTCAGATATTCCTCAAACCAGTCAAACTGGCAAGAAAGAGCAGCCATCACAGTTTATTAGGAACGGTGAGATTAGGCATTGCTATTACCCTTAGCAGGATTACCAGGTGTAGTTATGTCCTATAAGATGTGAGTCAGTTCTGAGTTACAACCTGTTGTTGGTTTGTCACAGTGTAGGGCCCTGCAAATATGGAGCTTCAGGAACATATTCAGAACAGACTTGTAGTTTGCATGGAAGTACTTTGTGGAATTGCAGATTTCTTAGCCTTTAGGCAGTTGTTGAGAGTTGTATTTCAGATGAATTCAGATGGTCACAGAATAAAAAACTTAATGTACAAAGTATTTCAATAGCTAATTTAGTATAAATTTACATCAGCGAGAGACCACTTAGTATGAAAATAAGCAGTAAGAGGAGCAAGGCAAATGGATACTTGCATGCTGTAGAGCAGAAGGGAAATTTTGTGGTGACCTAGAATTGCCAGCTCCTGGGAGGAACATTGCTTAGCTGCTGTAGGCGTCTCCACACAGAACGGGGACTTCCTGCACCTGGGACATCACCTAGAGGGCTCTGGCTACTCCAGTCTGTTACTCATAGGAAAGGATGGAACTGGTGGTGCCAAGGTAAAAAGGGCTATGAGGGTTTTCACAAGCAAACAGTTGAGGAGGAGAGAGTCTGTTCTCCTGTTATCTTTCCTCTCCCCACCCCACCCCATCACTCCTGTACTTCCTGCTAGTGGCTGGGGAAGCCAGCAGGCAAGTATGGTTTTCATTTGCCCCAATTTAAGATGACTTCACACTGTGGACCACTTGAAGGAATTGAAGCTAAATTTTAATAGTTGGCATTTATGTATGCAGGTTAAAAAACTAAAGCTAACATAATAGATTATGGGAAATCGTCATAGAATATTATGGGAAAGATTCCTATCTTCTATAGATAATAACTGTCTGTTCAGTAAGAAAAGACAGTGGTTGTGAGCCTAGCTTTTAATGGTTGAGCCATCCCTCTTGCACAACATAAAGCAAAGAAAAACCAGCCTATAATTCACAACCCCATAGAACCTAGACAACCAAGAGGACCCTAAGAGAGACATACATGGATCTAATTTTCATGGGAAGTAGAAAAAGACAAGATCTCCTGAGTAAACTGGGAGTGTGGGGATCATGGAAGAGGGTAGAAGGGGAGAGGGGAGGAAGGGAAGGGAATGGAGAAAAATATATAGCTCAATAAAAACAAAAACAAACAAAGAAAAAGGCAATGGTTTCAGTAGGGAAAAGCTATACAAAGGATTTATTTATTTAAAGGAAAGAGACAATTGGTCAAAAACAGCTGTTTTGATGAGGATTTTGGAAAAGCAGGTACACATACTCATGATAATTATAGTATAATTTGTATTGTGGGGAGTGGTGAGGGGGCATTACCAGTATGCATCAGAAAGTAAAGATTTATCTGAAAAATATTTTTTTCCAGGACAGTAGATGAAACAGAAAAAAAAAAAAGATTCTAGATGAAGGTGGGTGTAACTGATAACGGCTTGTGTCTTTACAGCCTTCTAACCAGATAAAAACAGAAGGTAATTATGGGTTTAAATAAAAGTGATCAGTAGCAATGGCAAGCTTGCAGGAAAAGAACACAAGTTTCACGACTTTCTTCAGTAACACCAAATTCATCAGAAATTACTTATGAGCACACAAGGAAAACTTGATGGACTGGTAAATCCAGGAGGCTAATTGATCATAGTGAACAGAAGCCATACACATTGCCATAAAACCAGGAGACTAAAGAACAGCAGCCAGACCAGTATGTGCGGTCAGAGCCTGGCGGGCCCTGATTTTTCTAGTGCTGTCTGCAGGACGCGTTGCCAAGGAAACAACTTCCTCTGTGACTGATGGCTGGAATTGGTACTGGCTGTGGGGCATTATGGCATCTAACACTAGGAGTTACAGTTCTTAATTTGATTTGGTGTGGGTTTGTGTTATAATAACAACTTGTCTATAACAACTGCATTTTCAGTCCTTATGAAATCAAATCTCTGTGATATAAAAGCTATTCTTAACTTAGCCAAGGACTTGCTTAAAGGGAGAAAGGATTTTTCTTTATTTAATATCTTGAATTACAGTGTTAATTTCTCATTATTGCTTATATCTGAAGAATATTATATTCTTTTCTAGACCTATATGTAAGAAAGAAGATATTTATAAGTCTCTTTTGTAGGGGCACCTCCATTCTTACCAGAATCTTTTGACCGAATTCTTCTTGATGCACCCTGCAGTGGAATGGGACAGAGGCCAAATATGGCCTGTACTTGGACTTTGAAGGAAGTGACATCATATCAGCCACTACAGCGAAAACTCTTTAATGTGGTATGTGACGCTCTTTTGCTGTGAAGAAGTTCACAATTGCTAGTTCTGTGTTCTGTCTACCACAGCTTTCGTTTGTAGCAGCGGCCTTACTGTGGTCAAAGGGTGAAGGCAAATAGGAAGCATGGGCAGAGACTAGATGTATAGGATTTGATATGGCCACTTGAAATATTTATTCTGCCTTAAAAAGGAGTTAAATTTGGTACATGCTACAATTTAGATGAACTTGGAGACTATGCTAAGTAAAGTAAACCAGACACAAAAGGAAAATTTGGTATGATCCCAATTATAAGGTAATTAGAATAGGCAAATTCCTAGGAACAGAGGTTAGAACAAAGGGAGTATGTTGAGAGAAAGGGTAGTTACTTAATGGGTATAGAGGTTAAGTTTGGGACACTTGCACAAATGAACGCCTTATGTCATCGAATTATTCAGTTGACATAGACAAATTTTATTTATTTATTTTCTAGAGACAAGGAAGAGATCGGGAATACCTAGTGTGTTTGTGTGGCTTTAGTTTTTTAAAAATGGGGTCTCACTGTATATCCTAAGCTGGACTCAAGCTTTCAGTATTCTACCCTCAGCCTCTCAAGTGCTGTGATGGTTTGTGCGCCTCCTCCTGCCCAGTTACAGCTTTAAGTGTAGGGAGTTTCCCTTTGTGTTGACACCTCCTTTAAAATGTGCAACCAGTTTCCCATAGAACGTTTTCAGTGAGACATTTAGTTGATTGTAAACAGTCTACTCTTTAAATGAAAATAGAACAACAAAACAAAAACACAATTGGCTGAGTTGTTCATGCATAATTGCTAATTGATGTAAATAATTCAATATAATTAAATTACTCTTCCTGGCTTTGTTTAGTTATCAGATTAGAAGTCAAAAGTCTAATACAGGCTAACACATTATGAAACTAGGCATGATTACATCCAGAATGTAGAAAGATCATAACAACTGCAAATTTAATTGATCTAGTACATTACACATAGAATATTTGAGAATTTTTGTCAGTTTTGTTAAACTTAATATATTTCAAAATATGATTTTTTCTATTTTACTTTCAACTTTTCTATTTTTTAAATATTTATTTATTATGTATATAGTGTTCTGTCTACATGTATGCCTGCTGGCAGGAGAGGGTGCCAAATCTTATTACAGATGGTTGTGAGCCACCATGTGGTTGCTGGGAATTGAGCTCAGGACCTCTGGAAGAGCAAGCAGTGCTCTTAACCACTGAGCCATCTCTCCAGCCCACTTTTCTATTTTTAAAAATTTCTGAGCAGATGTATGTTTACTTATGTGTATATATACTGCCTGTGTGCAGGAGTCTGAACAAACCAGAAGGCCTCTGGGACTGGAGTTACAAGTGGGATGAGTTGCCACGTGGGTGCTGAGAACTGAACCTGAGTCCTGTGCAAGAGCAGCCAGTGCTCTTCCCTGCGGAGGCCCCTTCCAGCCCCACTGTAGTGTTCTTTCCATGAGAGATGAGTTCATTATTTCTCCCCTTTGTACAATGAGTATAATACATAGACTTCAGCAACAACTAACATGCTGTAATTATTCAATCTCCAAGGTTGTCTTTGAGTGCATTTCTGCTCTTTCTTTCTTGCTGCCTCCTCTCATAAACAAAGGAAGCACTAGTTGTGTATTATTTAAATAGTTTTCAGAAGAGTTGTCAGAGAACATGCCTCTGGCATGAAAGCCCCAGGCAGTACAAAGGATGCTCTCCAGACAGAATGCCTGAGGGGGAAAGGAAGTTGCTGCTTTAGTGCTTTTTCCTTCTGTTGTTGGTTCTCGGTTAGAGTAAAATTGGAAGTTCAGAAAGGTTACTGAGAGTAGATGGATGATTTCAGTGCAGAGGGCCAGCCATGAGGGGGCAGTCAGAGAGCAGGTGTATGAGACAGGGTTAGACATTGAGAATGTGAACTTTAGGCTCAGAACTGTCTTCACTTGAGCCACCACTCCTCCGTGTCAGTGACTTTGGGTACGTTGATTTCCAGTCGGAGAGACGGGGAGTACAGCACTGTATGCTAGGAACACCTCAGTGAAAACAGCCTGGCTTCGCTGTTGGTAAGGAACCTTTGAGACACTTCCTGTGAAAGTAGCTGGCACAGAGCCACCGTGTTTACATTACTTCAGTTAAGGCACAAGCATGAGTTATTAGTTTTAGAAAGATTCTAATTAAAATTTTAATCAAAATCATGGGTTTATAAAAAAAGAAGAAATATGAGTTAGCTGGGTAGGAAATGGGGGTTGTGAATCAAGGGAGAGGCAGGAGAAGAGGCTAAATATGATCAAAATACATTGTATAAGTTCCTTAAAGAACTCATAGAAAATTTCTCTTGAAAAGATAAGCAATAATGATATAGCCCAGTTGGAAGAGTGCTGGCCTGATGTGTTAGTCACTTCTTGTTGCTGTGACAAAATACCCAAGGAAACCACTTAGCGAAGTGAGTGTTGATTCTGCTCACAGTTCAAAGGTCCAGTCCATCATGGTGAGGACGTTATGGCAACAGGCACTGGAGGCTTCTGGTCCCACTGCATCTAAGATACTGATGCTGAGAGCAATGGATGCTGGTACTCATTTCACTGTCTTCTTATAATCAGTCCAGAGCCTTAGCCTATGGGTTATTGCTCCTACGCTGAAGGTGGGTTTGCTACCTCTGTTAACCTAATCTTAAAATTTGTCACAGACATGCCAAGAGGCTTGTTTCCTTGGTGATTCTAGATCCTGTCCAGGTGACAACATTAGTCAATACTCCTATCACGTATGAAGGTCTGGATTAGATCCTCAGTAAGACATAAACTGAGTGGAACAGCACATTCCTGTGATCCTAGCACTCTGGAGATAGAGACAGGGGATCATAAGTTAGAATCATCTTTGACTAGGCAGAGTATTTGAGGCCAGCCTGGAATATGTGAGAACCTGCTTAAAAAGTAAAGAGAAGATAAACTTAAGCTATTTGGGAGAAAATCACTTTAGCATTGTAGTCCCAATACCTATTAAATACCTACAGCATGCAAACTGATGTCTAGATCAACTGAGAAAGCAGACAGTCCATGCCCTTCTCTAAGAGCTTCCTTTATGACTGGCAGTTTGCTATATTGCATGACATTAATGCTGTAGAGCAAACTACAGAAAGAAAGGTCTGCTGTGGGGTCTGTTAAGATCATGAAGCACATTTCAGAACAGGGGCTCTGTAAGCAGCAATGAGTGGAGCATTGTGAAGGAACAAGCAGCTTTGAGGAGGAGGAGAGTTTCTAACCTGGTCAGGACTCCTCAAGTAGCAGTGAAGGAACAGCAGGAGGACAGGGTTGCTAATGCATAAGGGCAGGAAAGACAAAAGGGAAGGTCGGTGTGGCAGGAACACCTTTATGTAGAGCCTTGAAAATGCTTTCAGGACTTTGCTTGTGAAGCTGAGAAGCAGCAAGTTGAAAAGCATTGCTCAGACTGGTGTGCAGAGACTGGCTTATAGGAGGGCTGGCAGATTTAACTGTTGTGCAATGCAGCTGAAAGATAAAGAAGCTGGAACTGATGGTAATGGATGTTGGGAGTAGTCGCCAAAAACTGGACTGTGTGTGTTCACACATACTTTTTTTATTCCATGTGTATGCATGTGTGCCTGAATGTATGTATGAGTACTGTGTGCATGCAGGCACCAGCAGATATCAGAAGAGGGTATCAGATCCCCTGTAGCTGGAGTTACAAGCAGTTGTGAACCATCATATGGATGTTGGGACTTGAACCTGGGTCTTCTGCAGGAGCAGTAAGGGCTTTTACCCACTGAGCCATCTCTGCATTATATATTGAAAGAGGGGCCAGTGGGGCTGGCTGGTGGATGGGGAAAGTAAAGGACTGCAAGCATAGTTGGTGCTCTGAGGTTCAGGGCTGGAGTTTTGGCAAGGCTGGGAAACCTTTTCTAGCAGGTTTCAGAGAATGATGAGTATTTGTTTGGGGACATATTACCTGAGATAGCAGAACTGTTGACATGACAACTGAATACATACGTATGGATTCAGAAAGGAGGTCTCCCTACAAATATAAGTTTGGGAATAAGGACATTATGGGAAGGGAGGTAACTGAAGGATGTGTGTGAGAGGCTAAGTCTGTGTGCCTCCTGAAGTCCCCAGGTAAGGCTGCATCAGCAGCAGTGCATGCGCTGTGCTATAACTACAGGCAAGGCCGCATGCATCAGCAGTGCATACGCTGTGCTATAACTACAGGCAAGGCCGCATCATCAGGAGTGCATACGCTGTGCTATAACTACAGGCAAGGCCGCATCATCAGCAGTGCATACGCTGTGCTATAACTACAGGCAAGGCCGCATGCATCAGCAGTGCATACGCTGTGCTATAACTACAGGCAAGGCCGCATGCATCAGCAGTGCATACGCTGTGCTATAACTACAGGCAAGGATGCATCATCAGCAGTGCATACGCTGTGCTATAACTACAGGCAAGGCCGCATCATCAGCAGTGCATACGCTGTGCTATAACTACAGGAACAGGCTGTGTCATACAGGACAGCACCAAATGCTTGCAAGGTACCATGTGCCATTCTCTAACTTACTTTTGGGTATTTATTGGGTCTTATGGCATGCATAGACTGATCCTCTCTTTCTTTAGGCGGTTCAGCTGCTGAAGCCAGGGGGAGTGCTGGTTTACAGCACATGTACAGTAACTCTGGCAGAAAATGAAGAGCAAGTTGCCTGGGCCCTTACAGCATTCCCCTGCCTTCAGCTTCAACCCCAGGTGAGAACACTGACATTTTCCAGTGTTACCAGCATCTCAGAGTATGTTGTGCACTGGCATATATAGGATGTTATGGAGAGCTGCATCAAGATTCTGAAGTGCTCTGTTCATAGGAGTGATTGTGTTTTCTGACTGACCATGGGGATTCACATGACCAAATGAGAAAACATCCGCTCTCTGCAGTCTGCCAGTGCTAAACCGGGATGGTCTTGGGTATCTTTCTGCCGTTTATTCCACTTGTTGGTATTAACACTGCATCTCCAAAAAATGCTTTCCTGTTTTTCTTTTTGGATAGATTTACTCATGTGTATTTGTATTTTGCTCACATGTATGTAAATATGCCTTGTGCATTCTTGTTGCCCATCAGGTCAGAAAAGGTATCAAGTCCGCTGAATCTGGAGTTACAGATGGTTGTGAACCATATAGGGATGCTAAGAACCAATCTGGTCCTCTGCAAGAGCAGCACATGCCCTTAACCATTGAGCCATTTCTCCATCCCCATATGAGTCTTTTACTTCATTCCCTGTCCTACATTCTTTTGATTTGGAAAAGACTGAACATTTTTGCTTCCTGCCACATCAAACACACCTCTTCAAAAGTGGGCTGCAGGATATTAAAAAAAAAAAAAGCCATGGGGACAAGCCGCAGCTCAGGAGTGTCACCCTTTACACTTTTATGTTAATGTAGGATATTTTTAAAACCCTTTGTTGTTTGTTTTAGTGGGCACTAATCTGAGTTTTTGTTATGATTTTTATATAGCTGATTCTGTATCTATAGGGATGCTAACATTCAGAGAAATTAGGCTGCTGACTTTGTGGCTTCCTATGCAGAACTCTAACAGGCAGAAGATAAAGGTTAAAGATAAAAACAATCTAGAAATGGCCCCTAGACAGAGAGATTAAGACAATTACATGTAAATGGAAGCAAGACTTCAGAATTTACATGGAATCTGTATAAAGAAGTAATTAATGGAAGGTTCTCCCCTCACTGCCATATATGATGACAGTATTTTCCTGACAGCAGTTTCTTTTCCACCAGTGTCCAAGACACCTGTTGTGGAATGATGACTTGTTGGTATTTATGAATATTTGGCACTAGTGATTTTCAAAAATCACTGAATTTATTTGTATTCCTTAAAACCTAGTTGATGTAGCCATGTTTTATATATCATTTTCTAATATGTATTTTTCTAGTGTGTGTAAAATAAGAAAACTTCTATCATAGAGTCGGTTAAAGGTATTTTAAATGTCTCGGGCTTGCTCCATTTGCTGTTCGAGAATGCGAGGACTGACTACTCATTTCCTTCACTGATAAAGTTGCTGAGAGTCTGTGATATACTAGGTCCAATACTGATTCTTTATTTAGCTTAGAAGTGAAAGACTTGTACCACAAGAACTTTAAGTCATTGAAGAAAGAAATTGTGGAAGATACCAGAAAATGGAAAGATCTCCCATGCTCTTGAATAGGTAGGGTTAAAATAGTAAAAATGGCAATCCTACCAAAAGCAATCTACTTATTCAATGCAATCCCCATCAAAATCCCAGCATAATACTTCACAGACCGTGAAAGAACGGTACTCAACTTCATATGGAAAAAACAAAAACCCAGAATAGCCGAAACAATCTTCTACAATACAGGAACTTCCAGAGGTATCACCATCCCTGACATCGGGCTCAGCTATGGAGCTACAGTGATGAAAACAGCTTGGTATGGGCATAAAAACAGACAGGTTCACCAATGGAATCAAATCAAAGACCCTGATATTAATCCACACACCTATGAACACCTGATTTTTGACAAAGAAGCTAAAATTATACAATGGAAAAAAAGAAAGCATCTTCAACAAATGGTGCTGGCATAACTGGATGTCAGCATGTGGAAGAATGAAAACAGATCCACATCTGTTGCCATTCACCAAACTCAAGTCCAAATGGACCAAAGACCTCAGCATAAATCCAGCCACACTGAACCTCACTGATGAGAAAGTGGAAAGTAGCCTTGAATGCATTGGTACAGGAGACCACTTCCTAAATATAATACCAGTAGAACAGATGCTGAGAGCAATAGTTAATAAATGAGACCTCCTGAAACTGAGAAGCTTCTGTAAGGCAAAGGACACAGTCACTAAGACAAAATGGCAGCCTACAAGAATGGGAAAAGATCTTTACTAACCCCACATTGGGCAGAGGGCTGATCTCCAAAATATATAAAGAACTCAAGAAACTAGACATTGATGTGGGATTCCCCTTTGTGTGCTGTGAATACCATAGGTTAATAAAGAATCTGCTTTGGGCTTATTGCAGTGCAGAGTAGGGCAAGGCAGGAATTCCAAGCAGATAGAGGAGGAGAGAGAAGTCCGAGTCAATGAGAAGCCATGAGGCTGCCACAGGAGACAGACCACCAGATGCCAGACAGAACCTCACTGGTAGGTCACAACCACATGGCAATGCACTTATAGTAGAAATGGGTGAATTTAACATGTAAGAGCTAGCCAATAAGAAGCATGAGCTAATAGGCCAAGCAATGTTGTAATAATACAGTTTCTGTGTGATTATTTCGGGTCTGGGCAGCCAGGAAATGAAAGAGCAACCTCCATCTATAAGACATCAAATTACCAAATAATCCAATCGAAAAATGGGGTACAGATCTAAACAGAATTCTCAACAGAAGAATTACAACTGCCAGAAAGACACTTAAGGAAATGCTCAACATTCTTACCCATCAGGGAAGTGCAAATCAAATGACACCAGTCAGAATGGCTAAGATCAAAAACACCAAAGAAAGCTTATGCTGGAGAGAATACAGACTAAGGGGAATATTCCTCCATTGCTGGTGGGAGTGCAAGCTTGTACAGCCACTTTGGAAATCAATGTGGCAGTTTCTCAGAAAATTGGGAATCCCCCCTTTAAAAATATTTTAAAATCATTTAAAAAGATTCAAGTCATCTAGGTAGCTATGGGCTCATTATGTAAAGTAACATTAATGGGGGCTCAGTAGGAAGAGGACTGAGGCAAAGCAGACACCCAGGGAGCAGAAATGGGGAGGCTTTATGAGGTTAATAAATTTCACACCTTTATACATTTAAAAAAAAAAAGAAAATTGGGAATCAATCTACCTCAAGGCCCAGCAATACCACTTTTGAGTATATAACCAAAGGATGCACACACATACCACAAGAACATTTGTTCAACTGTGTTCATAACAGCATTATTTGTAATAGCTGGAACCTGGAAATAACCTAGATGCCCCTCAACTGAAGAATGGATAAAGAAAATGTGACACATTTACACAATGGATTACTACTCAGCAGTAAAAAACAATGACATCCTGAAATTTGCATGCAAATGGATGGAATTAGAAAAAAAAATCTGTCTGGGTCTGGGTGACCTCACTCAAGATGTTTTTTTTTTCTAATTCCATCCATTTGCATGCAAATTTCAGGGGGAGGAGAATGTGAGGGAATGGGATGCTCAAGAAGGGGGAAGGACAGAGTGGAAGAACAAGGAAAGAGATATCTTAATTGAGGGAGCCATTATGGGGGCTAGTGAAAAACATGGTACTAGGGAAATTCCCAGGAATCCACAAGGATGACCCCAGCTAAGACTCTTAGCAGCAGTGGAGAGGACACCTAAACTGGCCTTCCCCTATAATCAGATTGATGACTACCTTAATTGTCATAATAGAACCTTCATCCAGCAACTGATGGAAGCAGAAACAGAGATGTACAGTGAAGGACTCCCTCCAAGAGAGGGAGGAGCAATAATATGAACAAACGGGTCAAGATCATGATGGGAAACTCACAGAAACAGCTAGTAAGAGCTCACCGACTCTGGACTGATAGCAGGGGAATCTGTACAGGACCAAACTAGGCCCACTGAATGTGGGGGACAGTTGTTAGGCTTGGGTGGTCTGTGGGGCCACTGGCAGTGGGACCAGGATTTATCCCTAGTGCTTGAACTGTTGTGTTGGAGCACATTCTCTGTGGAGGGATACCTTGCTCAGCCTAGATATGGGGAGAGGGCCTTGGCCTTGCCTTGAAGTGAAGTGTCAAACTTTGTTGACTCCTCATGGGAAGCCTTACCCTTTCTAGGAGTGGTTGGGGGGTAAGGGGATAAAGGTGGAGCAGGAGGAGGAAGGAAGTGGGAACAAGAATAACTATGTAAAATAATACAAGATTGTATTAAAAATTGTTTTTTAAATTGTTTTTATTGAGCTATATATATTTTTTCTGCACCCCTCCCTTCCTTTCCTTTCCCCTTCTGCCCTCTCCCATGGTCTCCATGCTCCCAGTTTACTCAGGAGATCTTGTCTTTCTCTACTTCCCATGTAGATTAGATCTATGTAAGTCTCTCTTAGGGTCCTCTTGGTTGTCTAGGTTCTGTGGGGTTGTGAATTGTAGGCTGGTTTTTCTTTGCTTTATGTCTAAAAACCACTTATGAGTGAGTACATTTAAAAAAACTTTTCGGTTGGGGGTCACTACAACATGAGGAACTGCATTAAAGGGCTGCAGCAAGGAAGATCAGGTACAGGGACTGCGCCCAGTACTACTGCTGTTACAGCCATCAATAGCAGCCTTGGCCATTTTCATCAACCTGAGTTTAAAAACTCTACTAACAATTGAAAGTCAATGAAATTCACCATTCTTTACTCATAGTCAGAAGAGAAATGCACTACATGTTAGAAAACTGAGGCTTCAAGAGCTATAAAATTATAAAAACAAAACAAAAAAGAACTAGGTATTTTACCTATTGTATACTTGAATAAATGGAGTTAGGTAAAGCTGCTTGCTGAGGTCTTATAGCTGAAATATGTTAGGACTGCATTTTTAAAAATACAGGCTCTAATCATAACCTTCAGGCCTTTCGTAAAACCGTAGTTCTTGATAAGCGTGGAGGATCCTAAATAAGCAAGAACTTCTCCATCAGGTGGCCATAGATCACCGCTTTACCACTTCCCTCAGATTGGCATGTGCAGCCCATAAAAGCAAGAATATTTACGTCTATGTATGCTTCTGGGAGGGGTCAAATGCACAACCAGTTTGCCTTTGTAACTTAAGCTATAAAGAAGAAACTTACTAATTATAGGACATTCAACCATATTTGTTTATTTCTTCCCAACAGGAACCACAGATCGGAGGAGAAGGAATGGCGGGAGCTGGCCTGTCCCTGGAACAACTGAGACAGCTGCAGCGATTTGATCCGTCAGTTGTGCCACTGCAGAGCGTGGACCCTGATTGTCTCCAAGATGCCAAGAGAGAAGATGTGATCTGGCTGGCCAACAGGGACTGTATAGGCTTCTTTATTGCAAAGTTTCTAAAATGTAAAAGCACAGAGGAGAAGGTTTCTTGGAACTGAAAATTCAGAATATTTTCTCTTTGTGTTGCTTTTTCTTACACCTAAGTGTTGTCAGGCCAGGGGAGTGATGGCATGTATGCTTAGGACACAGGAAGGTGCTAACGGAAGGAGAAGGAGCAGTGTGTTTAAGTAGCCCTGCAGATGTGGGGTGCTGGGAAAACATAATCTGCCTTATATGATACAAAAGGCGAGGAGAAATTCCCTCTGGGTCTGGAATATACTGTCAGTTTTAACTCATAAATATTGTTTTTTCTAATGTGAAAAAAATAGTCCAAAGACAGAAGAATAAAACTCTGAACTTTTCATGTGGTTATGAAAAAGTGTTTTCTGTTCCAAATATGGCAGTAGTTATTGTATTAAGCATTCAGGCCATGGGCAGTAGTAACCTGCGTGCGTCATGACTGAGATAAGCGGGCTTGTCACCTGAGTTCCCCCTCCCTCTGCTTCCTAATTCTAACTTAGGCCTCTTTTGCTTTCAAGATTTATTCACTTATTTACTGTGTATGATCTGTGTGTGGAAGTTCTGCTCATACCATGGCACACATGTGGAAGTCAGAGGACAACTTTGGGAGTCACTTGCCTCCTTCTGCTTGAATTCATGTCGTCAGGTTTGTGTGGCAAGTGCTTTTACCTGCTAAGCCATTTCATCAGCCTCTGCTCTCCTAAGTGAAATCTGGAATTGTGCTAGATAATAATCTAAAAGGTAAAATATAGGTTTTTACTTTGTAGACTAAAAAACAGTTAAAAGTAGTCCATATTTTGGCTGTATTTTATCATTTTCTGGAACATAAATCATGCAAATAATAGAAACATGCTTGGTAAGGAGCAGAAAACAGTGACTGACAGCTAAGACCTGGCCTGGCACTTTCTGCTGGGCTTTGGCTTCTCTTGAAGAACGTAAGCAGCTTCATAGAACACAAGCTCCAGGCAACTGTGTCTGATAGATAAGACAAAATAAAAGCTCTTCTTAATCAAATCTTAACTGACCTCAGACAAAAACCAAGAACCTCAGGCAGTCTGCAGAAGTGACCAGGCATCCTGCCACTGTGGCTACTCTGCCTTGAATAGTACATCCAGTCTGCTTGGGCCACACTAGCAGCCTAAGTATATGCTTTTCAAAAACTTCGTCATGTCTTCAGACTGGATTCCTTCTACCTGCTGCGTAGATAAACTCTGTTAGGATGGCCAGTACCCAGCAACATTTGAAAGGTCTCACGTGGAACACACCAGACTGGTTTGTTATCTTTCATTTACATCCCTCCAAATTACTGGACTTTGTTGTATCAAATGGACAACTGAAAGCAATTACTGCTAGTTTCTTTTCCTCGTAGGTTTCCTGTAGGAAGGTCTCTCAACAACTTACCATACCCATGAAGACTGCAGCAGCTCTTGGATCAGTAAAGCTTTTGGTGGCTTCTTCCTGGAGAACATCTCTTTGAACAGCTCTGAGCTCTCCATCCAAGTGTTCACAGCACTTTATCCACGGCTCACAGCATGTTATAATGCCATTTTACTGTGGTAACCTGAACTCACTCATACGCTTGGGAAATGTACCAGGGTAGATAAACTAGTTTTTTTTCTATACAGTCACTGCTTCAGAGTAGATAACCAATAGGTGTTTATTGAATATGAAAATTTATATTGAATTTCCTAAAATTCAAGTATATAAGCAAACCCTTTCCATCTTTCATTCTGCCTGTGTCCAGAAGATGCTATTTTGATTAAAGAGAAACACCATCTCCTTGTGGTATTTCTGTTTCTGGGACTCAGTATAACCCCTCTGGTTTTAAAAAACTCTATTTTGAGCAATGCCATAATCATTGTTTTCTTTCCTGCTCTCTGTACATCCTTATGTGCTAAGCTGGGGTGAGAAAGAGAGAAATAGCCTAGCAGCAAATTTGCATGGTGTCAACTTTTAACCCAGAGTACATGCAGAGCTAACAAAAGACAACTCTGTGTTTAAAACATCAAGGACACAGAATACTGTTAACAGCTTTCCTATTAACATGGGCCATTGTCAGTGGATTTATTCCCTCAAATTTGAAAGCAAACCACACATTCTTCAAGGACACAAAAATGTTAGAAAAAGGTGCAATAAATGAAAAAAATCAGGGACACATGGAAGGATCTTAACATATCTTTTTAACATAGTTTTAATATAGATTATTTCTATGAAAACAGAAAAATATTTAATTCAGTGGTAAATACATGTTAATGAAAATCCTATGTTAGATTTTAGTTTATATAGCAAAGTGAAGTAAAGCAGTTAGTAAGACCGAGCGCCAGCAGTAAGTACATTTGCTGGAATAAGACCAGAGCATCAAGGAGTAGTGGCAGCACCTCACTGAGCAGATGGGGAAGCTGTGGGTCCTCTTAAACATGAAATAAATTTCTAGGTAGGACTCTGAATTATTCTACAGGTTTGAATAAGGTGGGAAGAAGATGCCTCTCTGATTTACACTGTAAAATTTTTCTACCTACCTTGGTTTTTTTATTTTTTATTTTTTTTCTTAAATTAGACATGGAGAGAAGATTACCAAAAGAACACCAGGATATTGGCATTAGCTGGATAAGGATATTCCACATGGTAAGTGTGGGACCTGATATACTCATTCCTAAGATGGCCATGAACACCACTGGTGAACAGTGTAGTTGCCAGCTCTTTGTTTCCATGAGTGACTTTAAACCAAGTTCGTTAAACAGTTCAGTGTCATGACAACGAGTGTTTGTTTAACAGGAATGCAGAGCAGACCATGTTAAAATGTGGCATTGTCTCGAAGTACAATATGACTATAAGACATCCTCCGTTTAGCAGCACCTTTTTTGGAATCAGTAAGTTAAGTAAAAGAGCAGTAGAGAGAGAGCACAGGAAAAGCTGAAGTGACTGACATAGGAGAATAACACTGTTAACTCCATTTCCATCATTGCCTGGCTTGACTACAGAAAAAAGAAATCAGAATTCTACAACTGAGTACGTTAAGATTAAGCCTTTGATTGTGAAAAGCCTGGCACTACATTGCACAAGTCAGTAAATACCCCCAGCTTCTTTGGATTGTTTTCTTATTTCTAGATGTGCCCTACACTGCTGACACAGACCCACTGTGCACTTTTCTACAGACGTGCCCTATGTCAGCTCCTTCAGCAGAACAGAGGAATGCTTTGATGTGCACAAACATATTCACGGTAAAGCGAGGACCTACAAATTGGGTGCAAAGTTGACCAGGTGGACACTCCTAGAATTAGTCTTTGAAAGGGATGAATGATGACTGACAGCAAGTGAGAGTAACGCCATCCTTCATGAGTCTGAGTGCCTCGGAGCCATTCCTTGGGATGAAATAACACACAGGAACGGATTACCTTACTGCTGAACATCTGTGACAAATGCTTACATTTTATTTTATGAGAACAGTCTTAACTTGAGTAGATATGAATTTGGGTATAGTCTGTAAATTCTGTAAGTAGTATAGTGCTGATTCTAAGGGGAAAATTTCATTTGACCAGCCACATAGTGTATGCAATTCATATTTTAAATGCTTTTGTTATTCTTGAGTAGAAGATAAAGTATTAAGCATAAAACTGCTTTAAATAAAAAACTGCTTTACTCATAAATGCCTAAGAGTATTTGGGAAGAACCTGAAATATCCAGGAAACTAATCAAAAAATATTTTTATTAGAACAATTATTTGTTTTAGTAATATATGGATCTGGTTGGATAATCACAGATAGGCGTTTTCCTGGGAAAATCTTCAAATGCTAGGGCCCATGCAACTAATAGTCTAACCTAGCCATCAGATGTGGTATTCACATCAGAGACACAGAGGTTTTCTAGCCTTAGCATGAGAACATTGTACACTTCTGAAAGCAGGCAAAGTGAAGCATGAAGAAAGTGTCTTCTGGGTTTTCCTTCAGAGTAAGTGTCTCATGTAAGAAAATATTAACTTTTTTTGCTTCAAGTCATTCCATTTTGCCCTGATAGGTTCTAAAGATTTAGCAGAAACTTTGGTTATAAGAAGCACTTCTGGGTTCTGATAGACAGTGAAACTGTTTGGGTTGATTCTGGGAGAAGACCAGCAGGTAAATGGAGAGAAACAACAGGAGCAATAGGCAAGGTTAGAAAGTGAAGTGGGATAAGTTATAAAAATTTATTTCCCTACGAAATAATTGCACAAGCTGTGTAAACATTTCTTACTGAAACAAAATACTCTGACACACAAGGTTGTACATTTCCAGTGGAACACGCACAGTCCAAGATGCCCGTGCTTTCTCTTCCCAGGAGCTACAGCAAGGAGTCAGCAGATAAGTGCTTCCCTAGTTACCGTTGGCAGCAAGCTTCTTCACATTCCCTGGCTGCTCAATGGGTTCTTAAAGCAACATGAAACATAATTAAATACTAAGCCGGGTGGACAGGACTCAGCCGTCAGCCTCTAGTTTCTGCATCAATCATTTGTATTCCACTTCTCCAGACGCTCACACACTCACATGCGTGCACATGGCGGGTTCGGCTTGGATACTCCAGTGCAGTGACTATCACAGACACTAGCTGCTAAAAACGTGTTTGTCACAATCAGTGTGGACTGTATGGAGTAGAAAATCCTCTGGAGTTTGGTTATAATTACCATAATTTATGGTTAAAATTAAAAACTTAAATGGATGGGCTAACATTCAGAAATCAAACCTCAAGTCAAACAATCACACATATTTACAATATATACAGGCTCTCTTATAGAATGGGAAGAGGTGTCTAGACAATGTTATTAGAAATTTCCTGAATGTGGGCATTTCTAGTCCCTGTGATTCATAAAGCAAATCTGCTGACTTGGCATTAATACCCTAAAATATTGTGATCAAACTGATATATATATATTATATAATCATAATAAGGTGTTTGCAGAAATAACATTTACAAACTGTCTATACAGTACACAGTACTAGTACATAGAAAATAGATTCTAACTTTATAATCCCCTTTGTGTAAGGCAAGACTGAATCTGTCCCCAAATTTAGTCAGCCAGAGGTACAAGCAAGAAACAGTGGTCCATGAAAGAATGACGGGTCAGGTATCTGGGTATTAAAAATCTGGAGAAATTCCACTTGTTACCTGTGCTGCATCTGGCTCACTAGATACATTAACTGCATTTCTGAAGCCACTCTGTTAAGTGGCAGCTGCCCCAAACTGCTTTTGGAGAGTCCAGGATAAAGATGGAGAACTGTAGCTGTACTAGGCCAATTTATGTGGTACTTTCAAAAGGATGTATATTAATACTTGGTTGCATGCTATTGCTATTGAAGCAACAGCAATACAAAAATGTACAGGACAGGTCACAGATGGTTGTAATATAGCCCCCAGAGATTTTGCTTAAGGATGATGTTACACAAAATTTGGGGGCAGGAACACACACGGTCATTGGCGGATGTAGACATCCCTGTTCCACTCGCCAGCCTCGTTCCTTCTCTTGGATATCACTTCCCCTTCCTTGTCACAGTAGCGATCCTTAGATTTATGCCGGCTCCTTTGCTTGTTGCACTCGTTGTGGTCCTGCTCTCGACCCGTGTCCCTAGAGCGGTGGCGAGACTCCCTGTGTCTGTGGCCATTGCTGCTGTGGGTCTCGTCTCTGTGGTTATGTTCGCGATGTGGGGCATAGTGGTCCACGTGTTCATGTGAATAATCTTCCTTTGGCTCCACATAGGCAGAGTCTCGGCTCTCCTGGGTTTCAGAGTCAAACGTCTCTTGCCTAGAGAGGCCGCGACCTGTCCCACTGCGGTGGTTTTGGTGTGTGGCTGAGGAGGAAGAACGATGCTGGGATTTCTTGACTGGTTCCAGACAAGGTTCTTCTTCAGCTTGGGAAGCAGACCTGGGAGCAGAGCGATCAGTCCTCTGATCACCTTGAGAACCCTGGAGAAGGGACACATATGAGGGTATCAACTAAGGACAGAACCTAAGGAATGTTAAAGTGTATAGAGAGCAGCGCCATGTAAGTACATCCCTTTGAAGTACCCAGAATGCTGAAATGAAGCCTAGCCTACCTTAGGCACTTTTTGAAACACCTAGTGGCCCTGCTTAAATTGGACTTTGCTCATAGTTAAATTTCATTTTAATGATGGGGAAAGAATGTTCTTTTACAGTCTTTTGTGATTCTAGTACCTATACAGGTGTCTATACCATAGTTTTAACTAATCTGCTTGAGTAGATTAAAATTCATTAAGATGGGGCATTTAATGGGACATGTACTATTCTAGAACCCTCACAAAGGAGGGTGTCCTTAAATTGGCTGCTTACCTTTCATTCTCTGCCTCAGCCTCCCAAAGAGCTAAGCTTATAAGCAAGTGGCATAAATTTGAGTCAATAATTAAGCCATCTGAGCTAGCTCACTATTATGGTTTTGGAGCAGGGACAGCCAAGGCACCAGCTGAGGCTGTAAACACGATCTACCATCTTAGTGCCCATGCAGTCAGTGGCTTCAGAGGCTGAGCTGTTTGTAGTGTGTTCCCTTTACGGGTTTTTTCTTCCAGATACACAACTCATACTGGACTTAGTTCTTTGTTCACAGGTGCACAACGAAGAGAGTCTTCATTAAATGGCACACATCTTAGTCTGGTGAGCAAAGGATGGTAGAGCAAGCACTGAATTACCTCTCTGGGGTTGAGTCCCAGGGCTATTTCAGCTCAGGCAACCTAGATTCTCAGTGAAGACCACCATAAAAGGAAGCCCTCTTACCTGTGAATTAGAGGCTAGGGTGGGGCTCATGGGTAAAGCTGAAGTGGCTAACGTTCGGCTAAGGAGAGGGTTAGGGAGGTTACTGCTGGGTGGGTGGGTGGCCTTCCAGTAGGCCTCCAGATAGTCGGCAAGATGCTCACAAGCATCCTCAAGCTGGTTCTCATCCAAGATCACATCAAATGACTCCTGCTAAAGCAAGCATTTCAGATAGTACATTAATGTAGTCCAGGACCAAGATCCCTCCCCTGCCCAAACCTATAAGCAGAGGAGAGGCCTTGCCCATTGTATTTGTTCTTGCCCTGTTGTTCCATTTTCCCTTAGCTGAGTCTCTTAGCTTATGCATGTGTGTCACTTTGAATCACTAATTAAAACACTGAATGGCTAACTAATTGCCCGAAAGTGGACAGCTGTCAGCATGACTGGTAAGGGCAATGCAGGGGAGTTATCATCAGTGGTGGAAAAAGCATACTGATACTATGGTAGAAACACATGGCAAATAAAAACAATTTAGTAGGGGGCTTGTTCTTGTTACAGACTGCAGGAAGTTCTGGAAGCTGATGAGGCAGGATTAGGTCAGGCACTTTGGCAGAAGTAGCTCAAACTACTGACATTTTGACATGATCCAAACTGCACAGTTCAGTTGGAGGAGAGGTTCTTTACTTTTGAATATTTAAAATCATTGATCTAGAAATTTAACATACTTTAAATCAATCAAATCCAGAATTACATCTTTTATAACTTTTGAAATAGTTGTACTTTATTGAACACTAGATGGGATCTATTGTCCCAAAGTATAACATATAAAATTAGGAATGTATTTCTGGGAAACCTGGTGTTTAAAAGTTGATTTGGGGTGATGAGCTAGCTCACTGGGTAAAAGTGCTTGCTGTGCAACTGTGAGGGCCCGAGTTAGAATCTCCAGACCCCCATGCCCAAACAAGGTGCATAGCACTGAGCTTCTGTAATCCAGCATTCCTATAGGAACATAGGCTACAAGCAAGAGAATCTTAGAAATCAGCCAGCCAGCTAGCCAGGCATGCACACTGGCCAACAAACAAGAGACCTCGTCTCCAATAAGATAGAAAGTGGGGACCAACAGCTACAGTTGTCCTCTGACCTCCATGTATGCCGTGGTAAGCAAGCTCACATCTGCATTCTCCTATACGAAAGCAACATTTCGTTTGACATGGTCCCAAGTCAATTTCTCAAACACTTGTAAAGAGGAGACAACTTATTCCCTGTGACTAGATGTGGATAAGAACCAGAATCCAAATAGGTCCATTTTACATACCACAATTCTGTGAGGCCTGTAAAGGATGCATGTGGCATTTTTGGACGGGTGATCTGATCTGATCTGGCCTAAGGATGCTCAAAATGCATGGTCACACAGGCTGCGGCATACTTTACGCTTTTGGAATGAATACCATTGTAAGTGAGGAGGAGTATCTTCCCACAGGTATATAACTTCAGCTTTTTAAAATGGAAGTCTGATCTCTACAGCTTTTGCACTGTGTAGATAACTTACCGGAGGACACTGGGCCAGTTTATCAGCTGCTACCATCTGGACATTGAGGTGTTTTGCTTGTGATTTCCCTCGAGATTTTATTAACCTTTGTAAAACCTGGAAATGGTAGGCGTTTGTAACAGGAATATCTGTAGTTGGGTAAGCTTCAGGGTACACTATGGAGTACTTTATAAATACATAATATATATTACATGCACATACATAATATATATAGTACATTGTATACATAGATGAACAGTATATATCATTAAATAAAATACAACAGAGATTAACCACAAAATTAACAGTCAAGCTTAAACACTAGTATAAAGCTGATGTGGACTCTTCTTTTATAGCCTAACAGTTCTCAAACTTTATGCCTCATGACGTATTTAAGTTTAAAAAAATTATGAGCCCCAAAGGGTCACTGTTTGTAGGAAATATTTCTAGTATTTATCAGAAATCCTAGCACTGTTAATTCAGTCAAAAATAAATATGGCACATGTTAATATAATCACTCATTAAGAAGCCTTTAATGAGAAGAATGCCTCTATCTGCAATTTGCTATAGTGTACAGTTTCATTGATATTTGTAAAGAGACTATTATAGATACTCAGTTAAATAAAGGGGGATGTGCCAGTTGTGCCTTTTCAGAGAGTTGGTGGCATTCTGTGATACTATACTGAAGACCAGCAAGTGTATTCCCATAAATTCCTGTGGCCATGAAGACTCAGTAGCCACATAGAACAGTGTAATGTACCAGAGTAAGAACAGTCCTATGATCTGTACTGAAATTTGCCTGGCTCCTTTACCATGCATGACGTGTAAGGTCATTCATGGCGTTCTGTATCTCTTGCACATTTACACACTTCATTGTTTAGTATTGGTGTCGGTGGCAACAAGCGGTTCTTTTGGAGTATTGGACTGATTTGCTTAAGGAAAGATCTAAGTACATGAGTCCGAATGAGCATCCTGTCCAGAACGAGAGTAACACAGTGGCGTTGGTGCTCCTCCTTGAGACAGTCTGCTCTGGACAGTAGCGGAATGTTTTAGTTCATTACACAGTGTTAAACAGTTTGCCACTACTGCATCAGGACATTCTTATGGGCAACTGGTGTTTGTAACTGGGAGGACATAAAGATGTGTTTGCTATTATGTGTATTCATGCTTGGACTACTAGCAGCTTTACCACCATGTATGTAAATGCCAAACATGTTGAAAAGAAGCAACCATCTTGATTTTGTCATGGAAGCAGCTTCCACTTACAAACTCTCCGAAATCATTTCAGTGACGTATGGCCCACACTTAAGACTACTGGTCCCAGCCGTAACACTAACCATGCTCATACTTCTCTTTAAACTGCTTGATTAGTGTGGGTGTTCTCAAAAACCCTATGTTCGTAATAAAGGCCTAGCCGGTGACTACTGGAAATCAGAGCACAAAGCACATTGCAGTAATGTCTGAGTATAGAGAAACCCCACTTACCTTAGGAGAAGAAATCTTTACATACACTATAATAGGGGCCAGAGAGGTCTTACTCAGTTGAGCTGGGTGATTAATCGTATCTGCATCAAGGACTACCAATTGCAGTGTTCTTGCAAGTTCAAAAATCCTTTCAATTTCACTCTGAACTTCGGCTGCAAAGGTTAAACGGAGGTAACTTATTTAAAAGGATATGTTTTAAACTACAGTAAGCTGGAGTAAAACGGTACACTCTTTCTTTATCCAGAGAGTCAGCTGCTATTTTAATGGTTATAGTCAATGTGATGATGAAAAGTGTCCTTTGGCAAGGGCTGCTTGCTCACACCTTTGGTCCTCTAGGAATTATTCTTTCAGCCAGCACCAAATGTACCACCTTTCCTTGCGCATGTGCATGGACCATCCATTATGTAAATATGTACAAAGTAAGAAGAGAGAGAGGAAGGGTACCCATTAGAAATTTACCACCAGTGAGGACATAACATCGACTTAAGTATAATAACCTGTCCGCTCCATACAGTGCTACCTGGATATATGTTTTCAGGGCTGACCATTTGGTACTGGACGATGAACCGGCATGCTCTGCCCTGGGGAGGACAGCCTCTCCTGTCCCTAATTTTCCTCGGTTGCTTACAGTTCTTTGGGTAGGGTTGAAGCCTCGTGAACTTTTCTCCACCCAGTTTGTCATGTTCATTGGTTTCCTCCTTGTTCAGCTGACATTTGGGCAGTCATGGTGGTGAGACTTTACAGGTATAGCTTTTGACATTACCCAGAATATATATGTGTATATATACGTATATGCATGCAATAAGAATTTGTAAAGAGAGAGAGAGAGAGAGAGAGACAGGGACAGAGAGAGAGAGAGCGAGCATGAATTTAAAAGAGAGTGAAGGTGTGTGGGAGGGTTTGGAGGGAGGAAAGGTAAGAGAAAATGTAATTAAATTAAAAATCTCAAAAATTAAAGAAGTGGTCTTGTAACATTCATGTTTTGAATGGCAGCTTCCCACTAGAAGCAGCACATAAAATTGCATAAATGGCATCAGTTCTTATACTCTGCAAGGATCCTACTACAGCACCCCCGACTTGAACCTCTGTGATAATGGGGATGCTCCACATACTCTAGTGTGCCTTCTGCTTCTGCTGGCCATGGGGTGCTCAGCCTTAAAATGTAGCTAGTCTGAACAAAAAAACCCTGAAGTTTTAAATTTTAATAATTTAGTATTGAACTGTAAAGCACAGCATGGAGCTTGTAGTTCCGGCTGAAACTGAAGCTCACAAGACTTCTTCAGAGCAGCCAGCTAAGACCTGGGGATGCCTTCACTTTCTTTGATTCATTTGTATTAATGACAGAGCATTTCCAAAGATGATTTTAACTCACCTAGTAGGCAAGTCACTAACTGTTTGCATCAAGTTCTTTACTTGGATGCTTTGAGAAACCACAACTTAGTCACTCGAGGTACTAACTTCAAAATAATGTTTGGTCATACAGCACCACTAATGCATACAGTCTTGCTAAAATAAATACTACATCTGCCATCTGATCTGGCTCTTACGTTTGCTAATTTATCAGAAATACGGGAAACAGAATTGGATAAATGATAACGTAACACAGTCAGAGAAATTCAGACCACCAGAAACCTTCAGAATAAGTAGCCCAGTTTTTCAAGAAAAAGTTTTTTTTTTTTTAATGAAAACTGAGAGATTCGAGAGACTGAATTGCAATATATGGACTCTATCATATTAAGATAGTAGTTTATTTGTTTGGTAAAATATGTCTATGATTTGTTTACCAATCATCTGTGGGTGGAAAGATGAAGATTGTGCATGAAACAATATTGGCTGCAGTTGGTTCTTTAGCTTTGCAACTCTTGATTAAACATTCTGCAGGTGCCCGGGCTGGAATGCCATTTCCTCCCACTTGTATACTTAAACCCTGCCTCCCAAAGGCTTCACATATTTAACGTAAGTTAAAAAATTAAGTGAACTTACCACGTCCCAAGACTTTTAGAAATGTATAAAACCAAAAGCCTAACAATATTAGTTAAAAGTGTACCAGTAATTAAAACACCAAGGACATGTTGTAGTAGCTGCTGGAAGGTCTGGATGTTATCTTATCATTGTATGTTAATGAACAATTTCCAATCACCTCTCTGTAAATACATCAACGTCCCCATGCTGGTTTTACAAAGAAAAATACTGATGCAACTCAGAGAACAGACAAGAACTGACTTCTGTTAGCCCGTTTCCTCTGTTATCAGCCTCAGCGGGCAAGACATAGTGTTGAAAATGATTTCATCACTGCTCTAACTATTCCGTGAACATCTCTGAAACAAACCACAGTGCTGATGGCAGGTGGAATGTTTTGACATAAGCTATCTTAATAATTTACACTGAAGTCATTAGCACTATAGACTAGCTGTTGACCGTGATTTTTCTATATAGTACCTGGAATTATTCTCTATTCAGATCTGCTCACTGTTACTATTAGATAAGTATGAATATGTTTGAATAGCTTAAACTCATTGGTATTGCCTGACTTACCTAAACTTGACCTTGTGTTGGATCTTTCTATTATTGCATGCTTACTGGGGTTGTTTAATACTGAACGTTTGGCGAGGGAGATGTCAGCAGTGACTCTTGTGATGGATATCCTGTTGGAGAAAAGAGAAAAGCCAAAGGTTCTTAATCTAATAAAACAGAAGTCATGTCTAGAACTTAAAGGATGACTGATATATAAGTATACACATAAGGGGCTAGGAAGGTGGTTCAGCAGTTAAGAGCATCTGTTGTTCTTGCAGAGAACCCAGGTTTGGCTCCTCATACTGACATGGTAGTTCATAACCATCTGTAGCTCCAGTTCTAAAGAATCCAGTGTCTTCTTCTGACCTCCATGGGCACCAGGTACACACATGATGTACATATATTCATGAAGACAAAACACTCATATACATTCAATAAGTAGATACAAACTTGAAATACACATGTGTAAGTATCAACATACACCTAGATTCACGTGTATGTATATTTTGAAACAAACGTGTTTTAAAACAGACTTATTAGGACAGGCAATCATTTATTATGCACCTGTTTTGCCTAGCATTTACTGATTGCTTAACAAGTCTGATTAAGAGACTCACATTTGCTGATAGAAAATAAATAAAAAAGAAATTACAAGCAGCCTTATCTAAAACCCTGTGTTACTACAAACAGAACCAAAAATTACTCTTAAAATAAATTGAACAGAGGTTCCTAATTCTGTAGTCTTAGCACCTTTACAGTGCTGTGACATGCATGAAGAAGAGAGCCTGCCTTGCGGGAACTGAGAATCTGGTGCTGGGGTTGGAGAGTGAGTGCAGATGCAGGATGGTGGTGGTGTGGTGTGCAGAGCACGTACAGTTCATCACGACAGCAGTAATAAAGTGCAAGGTTTCATACGGGGTAGAACTAATGTAGCGGTAGTACATGGAAGCTGGAAATCGGAAGCAGCAAAGTTGAATATTCAAATAGGTAAGAGAAAAAAATGTGAGACAAAATGAAAGGCTTATAGTATCTCTGAAGAAGCTGGTGAGAGTAAAACTACAACCTAGAGGCTTGGTTTAAAAGTCTGTCCCAAAGTCAGAACCCCCCAGAGTATCAAGAGACCTAAGAAGAATTATTTATCTATTTGGTATAAAACCAGAGACATAGCTATTGGCAGTAAATCAGAGGACCCCTGACTCAGGTACTGTAGGCGGAGAAGGGGAGCTGGGAACATCAGATGCCAAGGGGGAAAATGATTCTGAATGTTGAATACTCAACTTACTTCTCCATCTTGTCTTTTGGAATCTCAGATTATATTTATTATTTTATATTTTCTAGGTATCAGAAAAGAGGGTGCTTCTCCAGACAAACAGCAAGCTGACTAAACTATGTGTACATCAGACTTCTCCTCTGTAAAATACTCGGCAAGAATGTCTTACAGGGAAACATGAAGCCACCAAGCCCCACGTATGAGTGCAGACCTTCCTGCTTATGCCTGTTTGCCCCATTCTTAAAGATAAAAGCAACACTAGACATCTTTGTAAATGTCCTTCACAAGAGGCTATAAAAGAAACAACCATTAGTAAATACATCTGAAGGCTAAATTATGTTCATAGAACTGAAACATTATTTTTTAAAGCTTAGAATAAGAAGGTTTTTGGAAATTTAAAAAATGACAGTAGAAATAAAAAGTGAAAAGATGAAGTTAAGGGTGTCTCTGAAAGAATAAAAGCAAAGAGACCAAAAAATGGGAAAGTAAAGTTTGAAAGTTAAAGAGTTCCCCAGCAGTTCAAACCCCAAATAGTTATTAGCTAAAGAATTAATTCCAGATTCAGAGTCTGGATTTTTATACTGAAAGCATATAGCACTGATTAAAATCCATACCTGACATAAATCCCATTACAGTAGGAACCAATAAACTTCCAGACGAAAGCAGGACTCTAGACTTCTCAAGAGCAATAGTGGGGTTAGAAGGTAACAAAGCAAAGCCTTCAGAATCCCCTGGCCATGACCCCGTACCATAGGGCACACTTTCCATCCCAGCAGTCAGAAAGACAAAGCATGTGGGTGTCCTGTACAAGGGCAGCCCCAGCTGCACAGTGAGATCCTGTCTCAACAACAACAAAACCCTAGCCATCACACCATCAGTGAAGTAGCTTGATTAAAGGCCTTTTTTAGACACTTCAGAAAAATCATTTTAGGAATATGAATGAAGAGTGTGTTTGGCTGAAATGGAAGAGTGAAGGTTGAGAGATGACAAGGGATTGAGGATAGAGGACCACCAACCCAACAGCAATTGGAAGAAATCCCCAAGGGTGGTGCACAGTATACCAGGAGGTTAGCACAAAATGCTCTCCTCTCAGGTGAGATGGTAAGGTGGAGCGGCACCATTGGGGAAGCTCCAGTGTACCTCATATAATAGGATTCCTTTTCTGCTGAGCACAGAGAACCCAGCTACTCAAGTCATCATTCCTAGAGTGCATGTTTCCGAACACCTGCTATAAGTTCACGTGACCCAGATGTGTTTATCTGGGCAATATAGTAAGATGACCCAACCCACCATCTCATAAAAAGTTATTTTATGGAATTTAAACTTATGGAAGAGCAACGGTGGCCGAGAAGTCTGACAAGTGCCACGTAAAATTGGGAGATGAGTGAGGATGGAGATGAACAGCATGGAGGGTATTGTCTTCGTGTTCAGAAAGTTTGAACAGCTCATTAATGTGGCAAGTAGACTAGAAGGAAGGAGTCATGTAGATACTCAGGGAAGAGGATTCCAGGTGGAAGGGAGAACAAGTACCCAAGTGATAAGCGTTAGTACCACGTGAGGCTGATGGCCAAAGGGAGGCAGCTGCCCTGTGATGGGGCCCATCATGGAGGTACAGCAGTGGCAATCGACTACCTGTGTGGTAGGCTTTCTAGGTGGCATAACTGTCATTACTTTGGTTCTGCCCCCAAGTAGTTGAAAATCTAAGGACAAAATTTCTGGGGATAAGTAGTTGTCCTCAACCCCTGCATATACACCATATAAGCATGTAATAATAGAGATTCTCATATCTTAGCCCCCGAATTTTGTCCAAGTCAAAACAGGACCTAAGGACAGAAGGAGAGAGTACTGGGAGAGATATCTTACTGGAATGGGGGGGGTGCAATTGGAGGAGACAAGGCTCCTAGCAGTGGGACTGAGACATCAATCTAGCCACAACCTTTTACCTACAATCTGTCCTGCCTGCAAGGTGGCCTGGGTGTAGAACTTGTGGGAGTAGCCAACCAATGACTGAGGCCCATGCCGCAAGAGGGAGCCCATATTTGGTACTACCTGGATGGCCAGGAACCAGAGGCAGACGGCCCAGAGACCCAGGATAGAACCAAACAACGGCAAAAAAAAAAAGTCAATGAAATGATTCTTCCTGATATTCTGCTATACTCATAGGCTGGTGCCTAGCCTGATTGTCATCAGAGGAGCATCATGTCATCCAGTGAACTCTGGGAGCAGATGCAGAGACCCACAGTCAAACACTAGGTGGAGCCAGAGGAATCCTGCAGAACAGGGGTAGGAAGGATTCCAGGAGCCAGAAGGGTCAAGTAAACCATGCTAAACATGACCCACAGAATCAACTAAGCGGACCTCACAGGGGCTCACAGAGACTGAAGTGACAAACGCAGACCAGATGCTGTATGAGTCTGAGCAAGGTCCTCTGCATATACCTTACGGTTGTGTGGCCTGGTGCTCCTGTGGAACTCCCAGCAGTAGGAGTGGGGGCGTCTCTTACTGTTTTGCCTGTTCTTGGGACCCTTCCTACTGGGTTGCCTCATCCAGTCTTGGTATGTATTGTCACTTCTTAGGCCGTGTTCAGTAGAAGTCACAGGGAGGCCTGATTTATTATTATTATTATTATTATTATTATTATTATTATTATTAATAGAGATGGAGGAAAAGTGGATCTGGGGGAAAGAGGAGGTGCAGGGAGGAACTGGGAGTAGTGGAGGGAGGGAAACTGCAGTCAGGATGTGATGTATGAGAGAACAAAATAAAACAAGGTATACTCTGTGTCATATAGGTTGGCATCAAACGAGCTCCTCCTGCTGCAGCCTCCTGAGTACCGGAGTATGTGTTACTAAGCCTGGTCCGTCCCCAACCCCCACCAAGTGTACTTCAGGTAATTCTGTTCTGCAGCCTTGTTATAAAACTATTAATTTTGAAGACATCGTCTCACGTATAAGTAAATTTCCTACACCAGAATATAAAGTGATGTAATGTTTCCCAGGATTATTGATTTTTCAATAAGACTCCTTCACAGAACATTCTGACAACAGTGTCTAATATTCCTGTAGCAATTCAGTGAATAGTCCAAACATTTCAGGGCTGACAACTGACATTTTGAAAGTCACCAGGTAAGAAAGCCAAGTTTATCCAAGATGATAGCTTCCCTTCTTCTCCACTTCCTTGTTAATGTACCTGTTATTATCCTAAAAGTAACAGTGATTGCTTTGCTTCCATGAAAAACTAGTTGGGTGCAGCAACTGAAAGAACAGGGTTGAGGCAGGTCTCCTTTGATGTGGCACACACTGTTTCATGGCCCACAATGATTCTGACTGTTCTCCAGAGCACCCACAAATGTTCTTGACTGTGAGGGCTTAATACCACAATTCTTGATAGCCTAGAACCTTGGCACTGCCAATATTTCCCATCACACTCCTCCTTTGTGGCCCTGACATTTTAAAAATACAACTCATTCAGTGAATTCTAAAGAGTACTTCAGTTCTCTTTCTGTGTGCACAGCCCAGAGGCTTCTGTCTCTGTTTCTGTCTTGTTTTGCCAACATTAAAGACATTTAATGAGACAGTTACCCTGGTTATGCCCCCACAAGTAAAGGTCAAATTTTTATGTCTTTGGAAATGCTACAGTATGGGTTCTGACATCCCTTGGGAATCCTTAATGCATGGCCACAGGCCCAGACTGTTGAAGTGCAGTACAGGATGGGCAAGGCAAGACCATCACTGATGCACATGGAAAATATTTTTGTCTAGAAATGCTAGATTGACCCTACCGTCTATTATTTCACTTATTTTCTTCCCAGATAAAATAAGTTGGGCTATGTGATTTAATAGAAAATAGGTCTGAGATCCAGATTCATAAACGAACAGAAGTAGTAAATTGGTGAGTAAATGGGTGATACCCATTGATTATTTGATTAGTCAGTCTTTCAGTAGTTTCACGTGCTTTCTGTTGTCTCTGTGATTACAGGAAATAGTGTCCTTCAGCTCACTTTGCTCTAAGTAGATAGCTGTCATGTTAGTGTAATGTGTTTGTGCCCGGGACACTGGAGTTCCTGTACCACTGTCCATAAGCTAAACTTGGCCTGACCCTTACTAACCAGCCCCACTCCCCATGGATCCACTGGCCATATCACTCTCCACACAAACTGTGTCTCGTATTCACCTTCCCCCTCTTCCAGAAGACTTGTTCCATTTCCTCTCTCTGTAGGCCTTTACCTTCTGTAAAGCTAAGGTCCCTTTCTTTTTTACTTTTTTTTTTTTAAGTTGAGGAGGGAAAGGATTGAGTCCCATCTTGGCCAGGACTTCTGAGGTACGTCCCATGGCTATTACAGGCATTTCCTTTGTAGGTCCTGAGTGTCTAGTTGGGTGGCTTTGTTCGTAATGCTGCCTCACGCCTCAGTACCTTCCTTTCCTTTCCATCATCTGTTGGCCATGTCCTCCTCTGATTTGGTTGGTGAGATTTTCGAAGAGTTAAACCCTTGCTGGATAGCAAAATCCTCCAATCTGTTGATTACTCCTTTCTCTGTACTACCTATACATTGTCTGCACCCATGCTGGGATGCTCTCATGTTTATATTCTGTTTCGCTGTGCAAGTTTCAACTTAAAATTTCCATATGGCTCTTCAAGAGTCAGGGACAGTGGCGTCTATGTGTCTGCATTTCTCTAGCCGAGAACACACAGCAAACAACACTTCCACACCCAGCTGTCTGCTTCTGCAGGCACCGAGAGTTCCGGAGTTCGCCAACCAGTGAATGCCTCGCCCTCACATTCTTGTTGGAGATGATAACAGAGTTATACACATAAAAGAATACCAGGAAAGTGGAGAAGGGAGAGAGGCTGTGCTACCACGAGAGATGTGATCAAAAAGTTCCTACCACAGAGAAGAGCAAGGAACAGACAGTGACGTGGACATGGGCCTAGCTGGCTGGAGCACCCATCATGCTGAGGAAGTGGGTGTCAGGGAAAATCTAACTGGGGTGGATATGAAAGCAGGAGAGCAGCTACAGTATGAACAAGCCAGTGAGTTCTCTATGAAGAAGGGGAAAATTAGGCAGCTGGCTGATAGGTGGGAAGGATGTTAGGCTAAGTGTGAAGAGAAATAACTACAGCTAATGGCATCTCCCTTAGGACAGGAAATACTGCTGAGAGGGATGTATGGTGAGACCATTGTCTGGGTAGTTAAGTGGGAAGGAAATGGGGAATGTGGTCTAGTACCCAGGTGGTTGTAGGTTAAGTTAACCATTGCTAAGAAAACCATAGGAGGGGAAATGCAGAACATTCAGGCAGACATAAATGTATGTAGCGGTAACTCATGCCTTCCATTGGCTTCTAATCCTCCTACCTCCAGAAAGAATCTAGCTATGAGACCTAGTCTGGCCATATTCCTCCGCCTCAGGCCAGGTGCTAGAGTTACAGGCCTGTGTCAGTCCTGGCTTGCCTGTTTCCTCCCTGAAGTAAGAGTGTAAGTTCACCACGGGAAAGCGCATTGAGAAGGGGTTAAAGGGTGATGGGGGAGGAGGTGATGGTAAAGTCTTTTGGAAGGGTGGGAAAGTGAATAGAAGAGGGTGCACTTGTGATATCTGGGCAGCAGTAAGGAACTAGGGCCTCGTGAACTGCAGGTGAGCAGAGGTGGGCCCACAGTCTGCTTACAGACGTGCAGCAACTGGACTATCCTGGGATGAGGATGCACAATGCAAACATGGGATCAGATTGCACGAAATGAAGCCTACTTTCTGTCCAGAGAATAAAAACAGTTTACTCTTGGGATCGAATATCTGCCCCACAGAGTTTGACCATCTTCAAAACAAAAATACACAAAACCAGCATCACGCAATACTTACCGCCCTTCGAATCTGTGTTTTAAAAAATCGAACAGTGCTTTTTGCATCATATCTGTGACCTGTAATTGGATAATAAATTAAAATGTGAGAAAACCTGAGGATAAATAATTGTTTCTGGTTATGAGAACCAAGTTTACTTCTCATCATTAACATTTGGAAACCTGAGTGTCACATTTGGAAGAAGTGCGGTTACCACATTTCCTGTCTTCAAGCCCTAATTAAATGACAAGATAAAATTTCTGATCTTAGGATGTTTCAGTGACAAGAAATTACTTTGGCCAGGGCTTGCAGACATTCTCCATTTGATATCGTTTCCTGGATATGGTGCGTTAGAGCTAGCAGGAGTATCCATGGCAACCTTCAGGAAATCAGAACACTAAACAAAATACACCACAGCCTGAAAAACAACCTGCTTGGCTGCTGCGAGCCTCGCCCAAATTTATCTCCTACTCACCTCATAGCCCTTCAGAGAAGGGCCCACTAGAACCACTGGTCGCATGGAAGGTACCACATCATAAGGAGGAGTGTGCTCTGTCTGCAGAGAGATGAGGCAACTTTAGGCTTTTCAAAGACAGTGGGTCTGAGATACTTTGTGCATAAAGTACTCTTCTGAACTCTAATACACAAGACACTGATTTTTCAGACATTTAAAGATTTCCATAATTGCCTTTTTTCCAAGTAAATCAACTCAATGAAAGATTGGCAGCTTTCTTTTTCTAAGGTTTAAATTACTGAATATTCTCTAGTTTCCTTGCATATAAGCTGCGTGGTAGAACAAACAGAAACATGCCCAATGCAACTATCCAGTGCTTCATTGCTCTTCAGGAACACTTGGACGTCTGAAGACTTCAAAGGATCATGGTTAATTATGACAGATAAATCTCTGTCAGCTTAGCATATGATATGTTGGTCTTACCTGTATAAATCCTAGTTTCCAAACATTGAGCCTCTCACTACCAAATGCTTGGAATTCCACTGAAATTATGAGGGAGCTGAAATTGGCAGGCATGCTGGTGCCAAAACAGTAATTATCATCACAGCTTTAGGACTAGGGCTTTGGAATTTTGACCTCTGGTTTTTGGCATTTATAAACTTCTCAAATCAAGATTTATGTGCATTGGAGGAAGGTGAATGATTTGTCATAATTTTATTTGACCATGCTTCAGTGGCTTCAAAATGTTTACTACTACCTTGCATATATAATATGTTTCTGAAGCACGTATTAGCTAGTTTCTGTTCCATAAATGATTTATACATTTCTGTGGGTAATTTGTTTGTTTGTTTAGAAAAATAGGGTAGGAGCTAAATTTTACTGTCATTTCTAAAACTATCATTTTCATCTTGATTTTTTTCAAATAAAAATTTGAAACATAGGTAACATAAATTTGCTTGATGAAATTTAAACAAGCTCTTGTAACAGGCAATTGTAAAGTGATGTAGAAATAGCCTTTCTTAATGCATAAGGGCAGGAGACTGGGCTTTGCACAC
Source organism: Ondatra zibethicus (assembly GCA_004026605.1). Lineage (NCBI taxonomy): Eukaryota > Metazoa > Chordata > Mammalia > Rodentia > Cricetidae > Ondatra > Ondatra zibethicus. Next base: position 63,761 of record PVIU01005146.1, read on the forward strand.
TGGATGAACAAATCATTTACTCTTATTAATGACTGTGATTATCTGTAAGATACATCATCCCTTGAGGAGCATCTGGAAAATATATTTTAAATATGACATACATCAAAAGAACTTTAAGAATTTGATCAACTGGTGTGCATGTAATATCTGCACCATTCTGTCACTAAAAATCATTTGACTCTTGTTTCAAAGCACCCATCACAGGCTTGCTGTCTTCCTCTTTCTTTTGCTTACGTGGCTATTTAGACACACATTAAATTCAACTGCGTCCATATGAGCTTTCACCAGTAGTTGTAGACCATATAATCAAATGGAGAAAGATATTACTGCCAATGGGCTGTTCACCTTTTACTGTTTAAAATTTTCCCTAGCAATCCAAACTTCCTTTTAATAGACATGATGAAGATAAATACATATTTGAGTGAAAGTGTAAAAATCAGACACAATACAATGACAACACAAAAGCCAGACAAACAGCGCACTAAAAGCAACCTAAGACATGGAGGACAATTGGGGTGGACACCCACACAGCCAGCTCTTGTCTGAGTCTACATTATCACAGAGGAAGGAGCACAAGAGTGAGCACCAGTGCCGCAGGCATCAGAAGCATATTTATTAAGCAATTGCATTTCATAGCACTTGGGTTTGTACTGAAAGTGCCTGGAAGCCACGTCCTCCCGCTACTGCGGTGAGAACACCACTATCACCATTACCTATGGAGATAGAAACTGCAAGCAATGAAAGATCAGCTTTTAAGAAATCTGAGTGGCCCAGTATTAGATAGGACTTTGGTTCCTTCAGTCTGTGACTGCCAGCCTAGCAAAGGGTTACCCGTGCTGGCCATCAATCAGCTTCTCTATCATCAGGGGCGGCATTAGAAAGTACCTTATTTGATGGAATATTGATACTCTGTGCCATATTGCTAATGACAACATTTTTATCTGTCCTTTTTGATTAAGCCATTTTTGTTTCACTTCTTTAGTGGAAAAAATTAGGATAATTTTTTTAATGTTTTGAAATTGACAGGCAGGTGAACTGCAAAGTACTTTCTGATGAGTATGGTCATATCAATGTTGCCACTTGAAGTCCAGAGTGACTGTCTAAGAAATGCCTGCAGTTACCTAGCTGCAAGCCTCAGTTGTGATGACAAAGTCGGACCAGAGAGGTGGCCCACTCCTGTGGAAGATCATCAGGTTGGGGCTTTCTGTGTTAACAAAAAGTCCAGGTGTTTAAAATTTGCCTGGAGTCCTCTTCTTAATGATTATTTAAAAAGAAAAAACAAGCTTATGCTTTTGTGTATGATAACATTGTTAACATCTATAGAGCAAACGGTTGATTTTGTGTGTGGAGGTAAGAGTTTTAATTTGCTGAAAGTCTAGGAAAGAACAAATTTTGCTTCATATATAAGTTAAAAAATACCCATGGCCGGGCGGTGGTGGCGCATGCCTTTAATCCCAGGTGCAGTTGGATTTCTGAGTTCAAGGCCAGCCTGGTCTACAAGAGCTACTTCCAGGACTGGCTCCAAAGCAACACAGAGAAACCCTGTCTCAAAAAACCAAAAACCAAACAAACAAAAAATACCCATGCTTGTGCCAGACTTGGTAACAATAGGGGTTATAAGTCTAAAAGCATAATGACTATGGAAGGTGTTATATCAAAGGAGAAGAAAAAATGGTAATAGGGAGGTCTTTTAAAAATAGTGCTACAAAGCTATGAAACATGCCGAGAGGAAACTTGTATAAAAAGGTCTTGGGAATTCCTTGGAGTTTCCAGTCAGGGCACAACATCAGTATATCATCTCGACTGGCCAAGGGAAAAGGCTCTACATGTGGCCAGCAGCGTATTGTCTACTAGGTGAGATGCTGAAATCTGACTGATGGAGAAGGCAAGAATATTGGGAGAGTGTTTATATATGACAATAGGAAAAACTCACAGTAAACCGCCAAAACAAGCCTGTAGTTTTCCACTGGTCTTGTTCATCAGCAGATTTTGCACCTAATGGATTAAAAGTTTAAATACTGACTGAATTCAAAATCGAATAACCTCTTGTTTAAAGCACAAGCAATGTATCTGGATATTATAAATCAGAATCCAATAACTGCTTTAAGATGCTTTATTATAAATTATGTTTCTGGCAAAAAGACAGACAATAAAAGCATGTACAACTGAGGTGTGCTGTATAGCATGGCCAGTGTTGGACATCTTCGAGTATTTAAACAAAATCCCTTGTGGCAGATATTATTCCATCAAAAAGGATAAGTACTGTGACAGCAATTCAACAGGCTACTCACTGAATGTTGTTGGTGGAAGATATATGGATTCAGTCACCTATTGATAGGCTGTCTTAGGACTGGGAAGACTGTACTTAATAAAACTGAAGGACTTGATGCTAATGATGCCAGTGGCAGGAAAAACACGGGTATGTCAATGTCGACTTACCGATTTCTGCTTCTGCTTAGCTACAGCAGCGTGGAAAAGAAACAAAGAATAACAGAGCATGCATGTTATTGGCTTGTCAAAGGACACAGACAATCAACAGGACTGGAACTGTGACGCAGTGCAGTTGAGCAAGTGGACAACAGGAGCTGGGAAATCTGTGTTACCTTCTTAAAGAAGGGCATTCTTTTCTCTTTGGAGTGGGGTGACGTTACACTGTTTGCACTGGGCTTAGGGGAGCGGTGGTTTGCTGGAATATCATTCTCTTCTGCATCTAAGCCAGTAGCATCTATGTCTATAGCTATATACAGACAAACAATTCAAAAGTCGTCAGGTGGATAGGAGAGGAAAAGCAGGTTATAAATAAAATAAAATGAAAGCAAATAAACTAACCATTGTAGAAGATTTGTCATGAGTGAGCAGCATATTACAGAGTAAAATATAAATGTAAGACATGTTAAGACGCAATGTAATGAAGTCTAACTAGAATGAAAGATACCTTTGTGATAGCTCTTTCTCACCCAAGTTGGTTTTGTGCTCGATCTCCTGAGTATTTTTGGAGAAACATTTTTTTTACTCTCTCACTCAAATGTTGCGATTCTCCATATTATAGATGTAAGGTACAAAGCATTTGGTCTCAGTGCAATGTCTTCGCTTATCTCTTAAGTAAAAGACAAGTACTCTGAACACATTTAATACAATAGCCCTCAGTCATCTCGTTTTGTTGGATTTTAATGTTAGGAGAAAGGGGACCACATAAAAAGTTTCATGAAAATTACAACAGACATTTCAGGACAAGAGAATATAAATCCCTTAATCCAGGCAATACCCAGGAAGTCATAGAGAAGGTAAATGATTGCTAGGGTGATCTGGGATGGGCAGGACTGAAGTGGTTTCAAGGAAGTTTGTGTGTGCCCTCCAAGAGTCTGATTGAAGATCAGTGGGAAACACCAACTTAATGAAATCATCATATCAAAATCCATTAAGATTTAGGTGGTCTCCAAGCTTCTGAGGAAGAATGCAAAAGCCCAAAGGCCCAAGAGAACAGGCCTCATGAGTAAAGGTTCTAGATTGGTTGCTTGACCTGAAACCCTTATGCCTGAAAATATAGCTCTAAAACTAGTCAGTGAAAAAAGGATGCATCATTTCATTTAAAAGTTCCTGAAATCTTTCTACATGAAATTGCTGCAAAATTTTATCAACTACAGAATAGTAAGTTTCAAAGATCAATTCAAACTGTCTTGGTTTTTAAGACTTAAAAGCTGAACCCACAGAACGAAAGTGGCTTCCTTTTGGCAGAAGTCCAGGTTGCAGACTCCGTGCCAGGTTGCAGATCCAGCACTCCTGCCTTAGAGTTGTAGCCACTCCTGCACCACACTGCCGTGTAGGTGAGGCACCATCTGAAGGCCTTCTTTCTACTCCTTTTATTTCCCCATTGGTCATGTCCTTGGGGTCATGGTTCTGAACAAGATCAGATTTGAGCCTGCTACGTAATTACTTTATGGTTGAGATTAGGTCAAGGAGAAGAAAGGAAAACTTATTCACTCCAGTAAGCCTGAGGCAAAATATGTTAACTTCTGGAACAAACCCTACAACGTGTTAATAGAAGGGACAAAGAACCAGTTAGAGTTATAATTTGGTGCTTAGGTTCAGCTACCTTGCCCTGTGATATACTAGCTGAGCTGAGGCCTACAGAAACCTACCCTGGCCTTTCAAAGGACCTGAGATTATCTGATCTCGGCACAGTATTTTGCAGTTTTGTAGTTACTGTGATCTGAGAGGCTTCAGACTTGGAATATTGGGGATTTCCTGTTTAGTTGCTTTTCAATTGATTAGTTCAGAAGTCTGTACAGGGGTGAGCACTTGACTTATCTGTTGCAATATCAACTCTGTTATTTTATGAGTAGGGATTTTCTTTTTCTTCAGTCTTTGCATACTAATTAGTTAAAGGTTCAGACCTTGATCTGCAGAAGAATGTCATAGTCACGAAATTTTCAGGTGTTTGGGATCAACCTAGACTTTTACACCACACTATAGCATTCATTGCTCATGTTGGAAGGTTTCTGTCTGGTGCTTCTTGAGTAGTGTTACCCTGAAGAGGATGGGAAACAGGTCATGAGTCCCAATAAGGAAGCTTGTTATTAACAACTTCCAGATAGGAAAGCAAGGATCTAGGCTACTATCGCCTTCTTCTAAACAGGTCTTAACCAACATCAAATCTGTTTCCTTTCTGGTGGTGTATTCCCATATTCTTTATCCTCATTACCTTTTACTGGGCTTATGAAAGCCACATTCAAGGACCAGTACCCTCCAAGAACTTGACTGGAACTGAGGCTAGAAACCCCGACAAATGCAAGAGCTCACAGCCATTCAGCATGGTGACACTTCTGAGCTGGATTTTAGGATCTCTCCACTGAATCTCATCTGCTATAGTCATCAGATATATTTGTTTAAAAAGGAAATTAAAGGAATTAAAACTGGAAAATCATAAAGAATGGGAATGCATACAGGTCTAGCCTTGACAAGGATGAGATATTCAGCCACCCATGCAAAACCTGAACTCCAGATGGAAACTCACCTGCACCTCAACACCAAGGGCCCCAAATCCCTTTCCAGCTTAGTACTTGGTGACTTTTGCTTTAATTTAGGTCTAGAAGTATCTGATTCATTCTGAAAGATTTCTAAAATATCATATTCAGATCACATTAAGAAACATGCTTTTCAACTTTTTCCTGTTTTCTATGCATGCCACTGAACTCAGGTGATTCTTCTCCAGAGAGATGCCACCCACTTTTAATTACATACCTGTATTCCCACACCTTAGCACACATTAGCATTACGTAATAACAGTGCCTCCACATATTATAAATACTTGATTATTCTTCAGTATTGTTTACTATTCTTGTCTCATCCCTTATTTATTTAGAGAAACTCAGAAACATATTTTAGCTTACTCTTAGAGCTTGGGTCAAGTGAAGCCAAGTTTGGGGATGAAGTCTATGCACAGGTGCAGTGTGAGTTACATGTTGTGCAACTGTAGATTACCCCATTTCATGGGAATTGGAAATTACTCCTTGGTCTAACAGTGAGTTGGAAATTACAGTTCGGAACTCTAGTAAGCAAAACAAATCAAAGTCACACTTGGGGGCTAGTCTACATTTGCCTGAAATGGTTAGTTGTGCTCGGAAGTGGACTTGGAAATTTTTCTCTAGGATTTTCTGAAGATTCCCTTTAGATCCATTGAGCTATTGATATGAAACTCATCACAGAGCTTAGATATTCTGCTAGTACATCTTACATTTGGTTTTATTTCCAGGTCAATCAGTCTCAGCGTTGGTTTTTTAGTAATGATAACACGACTCCAAAATTAAATATTATTTTGTGTTCACACTGACTTACTTGTTCTCCAGTGCACAGGTACTTTTCAGCATTGCATTAACACAAATCGAGGTTGTGTTATTAGAGAACATGGAAAAACTTTACTTGTCTCCAACCAACAGGGCTTTATCTGGTGTAACTTGCTTCCATGTTAGGGCCCCTACAAGTCTTCAGAGACAGCCTTTTGGATAGTTAGGATATCTGTAATGGCTAGAGAGGAGTCCCTCTAACTTCACAGTTGAACAAGGGCAGGAGTGGAAGCCTTCCCTTGTGCCTGCAGGGATTCCTGACTCCTCCTCCACCATGGTAGACATGCCCCGCATTATCACTGTAAGACCTTCAGTGTCTACTCTGAGCAGACTGGTTTAATTTTCAGTGCCTTCAAATTGCTGTGAGTTTTTCCAAGCAGTATAGATCCTAAACTGACATTTCTTTTTGTGCTCAGATTTTGCTCACTTAAACATTTTGCTAAATGTTTAGTTGATAAAAGGTTTCAACTTTCAGGAAGTATTTATAGAAGAACTTCAGCTTTGCAATGACAGATTTATCAGACAAAATACAATGAAATAAACTGAAATTTAAATTACAGCTCACATAAAACTTTTCTTCCCTTGACAACATATAGTAGTACTAAGGTGTGCAATTAGATTACAGCTGTCACTTCTGTATTAACTTAGAGCAGCACAGGCTATTTCCTTGATTGATTTTCAATACCAAGAAAAAAAATAAACCCTGCCCATTCTGTCCCTAATTTCATGGGGTCCTTTTTATTCCTGATACACTTTCACATTTGCAGGTTTGTAAATTCACATAACTAATGTAGTCTGGGGAAGCACTAAAGGCATATGCAGTGGTCAGCACTGATCCCCTACTTACCAGATGATGGAGGTGTCGATTTCCTGGAACTAGGCACTATGTCACCCAGACTGGATGAAGAATTCCCTCCTGATTTACTGAAGTAAAGAAAAAATTCAGATTAAACTCAACAATTGTTTTATATGCTAAAACACTGTATTGCTCAATAAATGTTCTAATTTATTGAGTTTTTAACTGAACCAAAAATGTGTATTTCTAACAAGGAAACAAAGAGTCATTTCCCAATGGAGATTCTTGGAGTCCTTGAAACAGTTTTATGATAGTCTTTGTTTTGAAGTTCAGGGTTTCATAGTTTTTTTAAAAAGATTTATTTATTTATTATGTATACAATGTTCTGCCTGCATGTATTCCTGCATGCCAGGAGAGGACACCAGATCTCATTACAGATGGTTGTGAGCCACTATGTGGTTGCTAGAAATTGAACTCAGGATCTTTTGAAGAGCAGTCTCTGCTCTTAACCTCTGAGCCATCTCTCCAGCCCCCAGGGATTAATTTTTTAAAGTTCCTGGGAGAAGAGTTGGATAATTTCTATGGACCTCTAGTTCCATGCCCAGATGACAGATGGCTAGACAGAAGAGATTTCCTTTGCCTTTACATTTAGAGGACTTGTAGGCAAGATGTAAGACCTCAAGGCTAACACCAATTCCTTTGGCTTAGATTGATTATGTTTAGTATCTTAAGATTAAAAATATACCTTGCATGGCAATCTGTAAATGAAAATCATAGCAATACCCCAATTATCAATCTTTAAGACAAAAGAAGAAACGTAAATACAGATTGTAATATGAATTAACTAGAAATTGATAGTGAACATTTTCAAAACAAGACTAACAAGAAGGATTCAACTTTGCTGCATTGTAAAGATTTTATTCACCACTTATGAACTGGGCAAAGGGATATCTACTAAACATACTTGTAAGAAAATGTCATAATGACATCTGATATCTTGTATGATAATTTTAAAAGTAAAGAATATAAATTACAAGATTCTGTAAATTAAAATTAAAGAATTACAAGATTCTGATGAGATGGAGCGTATGCTTAAGTCTTAGAAACTTTGGAGTTGCTAGTATAATGTATGGCTCACCAGTACATATAAATGTGTGTCAACTCTTAACACATGAAGATCCCAGAAACATGCTGACAGAATAAGAATGCCATGGAATTCAGGCAAGATAACTGCAGTGCCCAGTGCTTCTTAACATGGATGGACCAGGTTCTGCTAGGAAGAATTGTGGATCACGGCTGTGCCTCAAGGGGCACTGCTGACAAAACTAAATACTGGCATGGAGGAAAAGATCTGCCCTCAATGATTGCTTGAAGTTTTTTTCTCGTCTTCTAGCATTTTAATACGCAAAGCCAATCCCAAGCATTTTACTCTGTGCTGCTAAGAGTTTAAATACTTCTGCACATCCAATAAGGACGTGCAGAAGTGTATACAGCACATAAAAAGTAGAACTTACAGCATAATTTTTGGCAATTCCACAAGGATGCTGATGGTTAAGACCAAGCACTTCCTGGCTGTAACTTTTACCTTTGGTTTGTATTTCCTCCAATCCTATATCCCACCTTAGTTCAAGCATGAGTTTGCTCTACTTTTAGACAGATGCTGCTAAGCCCTAAACTGTTCAGAGGCAGACAGGTCTGTTGAATGTCATCCACAGGCCAAATTCTTGAACTGTGCACCAATATCACTGCCTTTGATGTCTGTTAGCCTTTTTAAACATTTTTATTATTATTTGTGAGTGTTCTGTCTACACATATGTAAATATACCATCTGTATGCAATGTCCTTGGAGGCCAGAGGAGGGCATCTGATCACCTGGAACTGGAGATACAGATGGTTGTTAGACTCCATGTGGGTAACAGTTACCTGGGTACTCTGGAAGAGCAACCATTACTCTTAACCACAGAGCCAGCTCTCCAGCCCCGATTTTTGTCAGACTTTAAAATCTTTGAATATCCATACATATATGCATATATATGTGTGTATATAATATAGATAAGTATATGGATTAAGTATATGTGTATATATACACAAATTTCAGTCTTCTGAAATATGTATTATATATGATATATTATATATTATTATAATATATATATATATATATATATATATATAAACACTGACTCTGAATCTGAGCCTGGCATAGTGGTGCACACCTTTAATCCCAGCACTTGGTAGGCAGGCATATCTCTGTGAGTTCGAGGACAGACTGGTCTACAGAGCGAGTTCCAGGATAGCCAGAACTACACAGAAAAACCCTGTCTCGAAAAAACAAAACAAAACAACAAAAAACCCCCACTGACTCTGATTATGTCCTCACAAAATATCTAAAGTGTTAAGAGGCAAATGTAAACACTTTCAGAGGTGAGTAGAAATACTTACACATAACTAGAAAAAGATTGTTAAAGAGATGCAGTAAAATCAAATCAGCAAAGTCGGAGTATACAGTTATAAGAAAAACTAACCAGTTCAGTAGAATAAATTGAGAGATATTGGGAGTGTAACAATGATCAAATGTTAGTCTTAATGAGATTGGGTATATTCTATTTCACTCGTCTGTTGATAGTAGGTGAAAAATACTTGCTAACATTAAAATATAATCACTAACAACATAGTTTATGACATCATTGTATAAACGAGCAAGATGTAAAGGAATGAAAACAGAAACTGAGTTATCTACGTGAAGGTAAAGTCTTCTTTATCTCCCTCCATCCATCCATTTGAGAAGTATGCCGTGTTCTCCAGCTTGGCTATACAGGCTTCAATATGAAATTCACCACAGGGATGAGAAGCCCGCCTAAGGAGTAGCTTGGTGAAGGGAAGGAAAGCTTATGCCTCCCAAGAAGGTGCAGTCAGAGTAATAGGTCCAGCCTCTTATATAACTCAGCTAACTGCTATTCGCAAAGGCAATTTTAATGTGCTTTATGCATAGTGTCTTTTTACATGCTCAACAGCTGGGAGAACTGAAAATTGAATCTGTTGGGTGAAAATGAAACTAACAGACCACAGAAGCTGCTGTTGGCCAGTGATGTCCGGAACTGATATCCCTAAAGAATCTCCCAGCCACCTAGGACAGCTACAGACACACTGGGATTAGTCACCATGGCTGTTACGTGCCTGAGTATGCTCAGCAAATGATTAGGACTTCAGGGTCTCCTCCGTGCTGAAGGCAAAACTTAATGCTTTGTAACCTTAGCTACTTTTATTAGTGATCATAATCTGATTCTCTCTCAAGTGGGCTAGAAATGAGAAGCAAGGATGGAGTGCTTTTAAAGGGAGCCATGATGCTGTCCATGAACTGTATCAGCATCTGCTTAACGCATAGCATAAGGATCGCTGCTCTTAGCAAGTAACAGGGCAGAAGAGAGGGCACTGTCTGCATTTATACATAAACAGCTGGTATTTTCCTCGTACCTGGAGTAGAATTTCCCTTGCTTGGCTCTCTGTTCATGCTGTAGCCTCATGTTTTCTAGTTTGACCGGGCTTGGAATAAATCCGATTTCACAGCCTTCTTTGACCAATCGTCCTATCCACCAGTCATTATTAAATTTCTACACACAAAATCAAAAGTATTAGAAGGAATTAGTGCACAGAAAGATCTGAATTGATTTCTTCTATAATTTTTTTCAGCAGAGAGAAACATGGCAGTTAGAAGCATGCATCTAATACGAAAATTCAAGAAGCCCTTGGCTTTGTGGGTTCTGCTCAGAAGAGTGAAGGATCCTTGATGCTCTCAGCCAGCAGTTCAATGAAGGCTTTGCATTCCCTTGTGTTTTCCTTCCCAGTGCTGCCTTTAGGACCAAGCTGAGTCTGTGGTAAGCTTCCAAGGCTATTGTCCATACCTAGCAAAAGACAGGAGCTCGAAGCCTTAAGGAGCCCTTTTCTTTATAAAATGGGATTAATTGAAAGTATTAATATTGAGAGAGACATTGAAGTGTACCTGAAATATTTTGTACCAGCAAAATGTACTTCTGGGCAATTTTTATAATCATACAGTGCTGTGTTCACACATGCTTTTTCTCATGTTGTGCTGACAGTTTATCTCTTGCAGGTGAAGTATTTATCTTGAATCTTTACAATCTAATTTTATTTTCCTCAATTAAATCTATTCTCAAACATCTCAAAGACTGCTCCTGGTTTTTCTCTCCATAGTAAAAATGGTCCTGCTCAAAGTATTGGCATCAAGAAAGTCCCTGTGTTAGTCAACTTCCTGTTGCAGAGTGGTTCACCGTCCCTTCTGAACGTGTGTATTTACGTGTTTTGATGTTGTGAGCTCTCTTAATGGGCAATCAGCATCTCCTTCGCTCTCGCCCTTTAGTTCACTTGTCAGTTAATTTTCATAAGCTCCCTGTGAATTCCTCCAACTGTAAATTAAAAAATCAAAATAAAAAGCTTTTGTGCACACAGACTGCCATGTAAGAAGAATTACTGTCACTGTGGTACCCACAGGATAAGTATGTGACATGTGAACACCTAATAAAACTTAATTAAAGGTGATTTTTTTTCCCAATGTTCGGACTGTCGTTGTCAGCTTAGGGGAAGAGGAAATTCCTTGGCATCAGCGTCTGTCTCACTTGTTCTGATTCCCGTCATTCCCTTTCCACTGCAGAAATTACGCTCCTCTGCTGGAAAGCCACAAAGCCTTCTCCCAGGAGGCAGGCATGGTGACTCATAACGACAGTTCTAGCTCTCGGGTGAATGAGGTGGAGCAGTGAGAGAAAGAGGATTATAGCAAGTTTGAGGTCAGCCTGTATATAGTGAGTTTCAGAGCCTGGGCTTCATAGAAAGTCCCAGGCCACGGAGTGAAATCTTGTCTCAGAAAAAAACAAAACCAAAAAACCCTCTTCCTTAGCATAGCTCCAAGCTCACACATCAGGGAAAATTGTGCATAGTTAATCAAGGTTAATCATTTAAATAAAGTGCAGGTCACACATAAAGATGGATTATCTAACAAAAACAGTTCCTAATTTCTAGGGCAGAAAGCCCAAAGGGGCCCTGGCTCCTGCCAGGAGCCTCTGCCTTCTTCCTCATTAAGTTTATACCAGAAAAGGCTGTGAGTCGCTGATTTAGCAGTATTTCAGACAGCCGCAGCTAGACCGGATGCTTTCTCACAGCAGTAAGAAGGCAGTGAGAGTCGAAGGTGAAAAGATCACCTTCACACCGAAAGAAGCTGAAAGTTTTCCTTACTTCCTTAACATGCAGAAAATCCTTTGCCTCGAAGGAGATGGCCATGCCTGGCACCGGGACGTCATCCTCCTGAGCTGCGCTGTACCTGACGTTGGTCCGAACTGCAAATGCAACAGGTTTTGTCTAAAGAGGGATGGGAGGAAAAACAGAAAGAAAAGAAGTAACAGTGGCCTTCCCTTCTCCCACTCAGTTACAAAGACACACTCAAAACCTGTTGGAATCCTGTCCTCCTCACTGGTTCCTCTTCACGAAGCAACTTGTTAGGGTTCTCAATGGATGTGGTGGCCCTCAGCCACACCCACCCACATCTGGACTAGAAAACAAAAAGCTGTTGTTCTCTGTGAAAGCACTGAAGTAATAAAAGCGAAGATAGAAGAGTGAAACACTGTAGCAGACAACAACCGGAAACCAGGACACACGCACCATACCTAATTTGGTTTGGGTGGGAAAAAACAAAACATAGAAACTGCCTCCCTACCCTGAACATTCCCTTCAATTAATCATTAATGATGTGATTCCCAATGGTATAATATTTGGAATGGAAAAATAACTAGAGAATATACGCTGCAGTCTTAGTAACCATTATTCATGGCTGCAGGGAACTGTGAAAGCAGTGACCTTTTTATCCTACCGTTTTTTTTTTCCTCTTCAAGTTCACTAATTAATTTAGCCATCCTTCACTGTTTGGTTCTTCTGAAAATGCGCAGGTAAATATCTGTTCTCACTGGCAATACATGCATATTCAGGAGATGGGTAAATGTTGGAGGCCGATATTTGTGGCATGCATATTCTGAGGCCAGTGGCTATTCAGCCTTCCCAAGTTTCCTCTGTCCTGGGGGCAAGATCAAACAGAATCTGACACACCTTGGCCTGGTAGAAGCAGGAGCATGGTTATAGACTAGTTATAGACAAAAATCTGGGACACAGTGGGACCCAAGAGATGATCTAGACCTTGGAGGCAGCAAAGCTAGGTCAGCCTTCTAGACCAACAATCAGGATGAGCTCTGAGGCTGAGATCAAGCTGCTTTGCTCCCAGCTTCAGCCTCATGGGCCTTCTAAGCTTATCAGAAAAGCTCCGTCAGGGCTTAAGGTAAGGTGGCAGGGAAAATAAACTGCATAGACACAGGCTAGCCCCCAGTCCTGTTACAACATCAATAGCGGGAACTCTGGGGCTGGTTGTTGTAGAATTAATTCTATTTACATCCATGTTTATTCAGGGCCATCGTTAGGATACCTGGGAATCAATGTGGCCATTCCAATGTCACTGAACTCTGCTATGGCTCCACGGACAACATCCTCAGACCACTCTCAGGGCTCCAGTGTGCTAGTCTTGTATCCCTTTCCAACTTGCTTTTTAGCTGTAAGGCACAAGGCACCTAAGGTAACCGTGGATCATTCAACCCAGTTTTGCTTCTTGCAACCCTGTACCAAGATGCCATGTGGGCACATGCTACATTGCTTAAGGTTGACTAGTAACTTGTCTGTGCTCTGTTGCCTGGACACACAGAATTAAAAGCTTACTATAGATTACCTCGTGAAGTAAACTTAAACAGGTTGCCGAGGTAATAAACACTACTTCACAAGAGAGGAGCACTCAGCCTCCAGGTAATGAAGTGGAGGTGCTTTAAGAACATAAAAGCCATGTCTTAGTTACCCTGTCTTCAGCCTGTTTCCAGTACTTAAAGGAAATGAGAAACAACCCATGATGCAAAAGTTAAAAGCTCCCATTCTTTTCTTCCTGGTGGCTCTCCACCTTGTATCTGACCTAGTTTATAGTAAAGTATAAAAGCAAGACCGGGGATGTGGCACCTGGCAGGCAGTGGGCTGAGTGCTGTGCACAGAGCGCTAAGTCACCAACGGCTGCTTATCCTAGATGGGGAAATCGGCTCCAGAAGCTTTCCCAGAAGTCTGGCGTGGTGGCGCTCATGGGTAACCCAGCACTTGGAAGGCTTAGGCAGAGTGAGAGCACATTCAAAGTCGGCCTGGGCTAAAGAGCAAGACCCACTTCATAGAAACATGACACACCACAACCCAAACTGGCCCAGGTTGTGAGCAATGGAGTGGTCACTCAAACACGACCTTGTCCCCGCAAAGTCCAAGTTTAAATTTAGCTGCATGGCAGTTCCAGGCTAGTTGCATGTTTGTATGGAATTTTGAAGACCTGAAAATTGTATTTTACATAGTGTTAAAAAGTTAACTGGTACCCCCCCCCAAAAGAAAAAAAAAGTCACGAGTAACTGATTCTCACAGTAGCTGATCAGGCTCCCAAGGGAAAAGCTGCCGCTGCTCATGAGGACGCCACACGCTTTCTGATTGCTCGAACCAACTCAAGGCCGAGGTTGTCAGTAGCAATGGTAAATAACGATTTTCATTTATCTGAATATATTTCTTTTTACCTCTTTTTTCCCCCTCAAGATATAAAGCAGTATTTCATGCAATAAGAACTGAAATATTAAAATACTGTGGCTTCGTAGCTTCTAAAAAGTACCACAGTTACTTAGGGAGACACTGAGGAAGGACATAAGTACCTCCACTCTGGAAAAACAAATGAGCAGAAAGCAATGAAAAATTCCTCAGGATGGAGTATCAACTATAAAGGGTTAACTCTAAGGGTTTTTTAATAGCCTGAAAGTTATTTTAGGAACATGATAGCTTTACTTTGCAAATTTACTAATTTTTTTCTCAAGGCTGTTTTTCTGTGGACTTTTGCTGTGGCAGCCCTTACAGGCCTTGGCCCAGCACCCTCCACAGAGTCCCACGGGCCTCTGCGGTTCATCCGTATGCCTCAATTCTGATTCCTTACACGGTTTTCATCACTTTGTGGCTTTCATCATGAACTTCCTCTGGAGATGAATACACTTTGCTCTAAGGTGAGCAATGCAGTTACTGGACTCACTGCTAAAGATCCAAGCCACCTGGTGTCACCACCACCCTCCAGTCCTTCACTCTAACATTAGCCTACTTGGCCTAGAGACCTAAAAGGGTTCCAGAAAAATCTCCTAACACAGCTCCAACTGTCTACCTTTAGATGTTTCTGCTAACTCCAGCTCTCTATCCCTTACCCTAGTCATACAGTCTGTGGAGAGTCAGTCGCTGACAGATGTGTACACAGAAAGCTAGCATGGCAGGGCCTAGGGGATGGTCTTGGATAGCTCTGTGGCCACATGACTCTTTTTTTTTTTTTTTTTTTTTTTGGTCTCTTACAGATGCTCCACCAGCTCTAGAAAAGTTCTGCAGAAGCCTGTCAGAGATGAGGTTGAGGCTTTACAGTAGGAGTAGCTCACATGTCCTCACAGCAGTCACCAGGCTTCACTGTCAGAGAGCAATTATCATAACAATTATCCTAAGTAGAAGATAATTAGGTTATGAACACCCCTGGTCATGGAGTAGGATGAATAGACCATCATAGACCCATGATACTACCTTCAGCTTTCTTCCCAGACTTAATGATGTCATATTGAAACTGATAGTGTAAATAAGTACAACATAATGTTTATTTTAATTTTACTAAAGCATGCCAGTTGCACAATGCTATTCAAAGGCCAAAGGGAATTCCCTGAAGATTAAAACTTTCCAATCATGATTAGTACAATTATGTAGATTTTTATGTATGGACTTCTTTATTTAGTCTTACAAAGATGTATTACATTAAGTTAAATAGCAAAGCATACATTTTCATTAGGAGCAGCAAATAGCATATGATGAAATTTATAGTTTCTCTTTTAATGGTTATAATAGGTTTGTCTTAAATATGAACTACTCCCAACTTGCTACCTTTTAATACATTTAAATAAAAAGATAACCAATTCCCATTAGATAGGATGATCAGCAAGAGAAGTTAAGGGGCTGGAGAGCCATGGCTTAGTGGTTAAGAGCACCAGTTCTTGCAGATTAACTGTGGTTTGGTGCCCAGGACCCATATGTTGGCTCATAACCATCTGTAACCAAGGTCTCAGAGGATCCAGTGCCTTCTTCTGACCTCTATTGACACCAGGCACACACACACAGTACAAGCCAAACACATAAATAAATAAATCTTTTAAAAAATTTCAAGTTGCTGACCTGACCTGGTGAAAGGAAAAGAATTGAATGTCACAATTTGGTATTTCTCTTTCAGTAGATGCCAATAAAAATATGATGCATAAAAATGAAGAAAAATATCGCTGGTACACGGCCCTGCTTAGGTAGGGACACAGGCTTAGACAGAAACAATGAATTCCACGCTAGAGAAAGGCAAGAAGGTGGAGAATGCACATACAAACACTGTGGCTTCAATGACAGAATGTTATCTCAGTGACTCACTTTCTCCATGGAATAGGAAGGTGGGGTTCAGGCAGGGAAAAAGACAGGTAGGGGTTAAAAAAGAGACAGATGGTCTATTGCTTGGCTCATGTAAGAATATGTTAGGTGTGTGGAGTAAACAGTTGTGGCGGGCTTTGGAGCAAGCTCCTGTAAAGTCCAGGTAATTGATTTCTAAGCTCTTTGTAAGCTAGTTCTGCCATGCTAGAATATAAGGAAAATCATAACATAGGAATTGAGGTAAAAGTCTGACCCCTTAACAAGATATAGTGGCTTTAAAACTTCCTTCACCATTGTTACATAACAATTTCATATGTGTGTGTGTGTGTGTGCATATGCACACATAGCATAGGTATATGTATGTATACACATGGTGCATGTCACACCTATGTTACATACCTATATATGTAACATGTATGAATATGTATAAATATGATACACACACCATATTTACTTGCCTATGGATCTCAGAAATGAGTTAATAACCAGTCACGTGATTTGAATTCCTATTTTGATTAAATGTTTCATGTATTTCCCATAGTACTAGCCATACTTTAGTTACTGCTGGAGAAATCAAGTGGATTTCTTTCTTTTAGAGGAATCAAATATTCAGCGGATACTCTACACCTCTACACAGGGCTTAGTAGGGAATGGTTACATCACTACAGACACCAGGTTAGTGTCTCATCAGGATTAAGTTTTAGTTACACATCTGTAAATGCAAGTGTATCTGTGTCTACATAATAGAATTAAGCAGTGTGTGTGTGTGTGTGTGTGTGTGTGTGTAGTTTTCCTATATTTGTATTACTGTGAAGCAAACCTAGGATCTCAAATGTTCTAAACAGGCATGACACTGTTGACTACAGCTTCAATCCTCTTTTTAATATTTTACTTTAAGACAGGGTCTCACGAGGTTGGACTTGAATGTACTATGTAGCTTGAATGTAGAAAGCTAGCCTTGAACTTGTGATCTTCCGACCTCACCTCAGCCTTATGGGTAGCTGGGATTACAGATTTACATCACCATTCCTAATAAAGGGGTAAATGTTTTAAAATAAAATTTGAAATCTTATCATGCTAAAACTACTGAACTTTCAGAATATGAAGTCAGAGTTGTATATAAAACAAAAATATATGGAATATCTTTGTTGTCTTCTAAACAGATAATTAAAGTGATAAACCTATAAAAGTTCCATAAAGAAAGTAATAATTCCTAAAATATGACCTTAAAGATATTACGTGAAAGGAAAAATAGGGCAACATCCATGAATATGAAACAGGTTGGTGCTCAGAATTACAGAATTCTGTTGCTAGGATAACAGTGATGACAGAAATATGCAATACTGTAACACATTTCTACTCTCAGAGTACCCACCCAGACCCACAGCCACCCACTGATGTGTACTAGAACGTCAGTTACTAGTGTCTTCAGGCTGTATGTTTATGCTCCAATAATCAAAGATTAAATCCTCCCAAAGTGATGGCATGAAGGGGGAACTTTAGGAAGCAATCAGGTCATGAAGGTTGCGCCTTCATTAGTGGACTAATTGGACTATGATATTCCTGTCTCAGGCTCTAGATGACGAGGATTGTAGTTATGCACCAGTGATAATCTAAGTAATCTGTAATCTATATAATCTGCATAATCTACAGTATTTTTATACCAAAGGCTTTCATAGCCAAATATTTCTTTGTTCAAAATTCCTATATGCATTGAAAAAAAATGATAAATGTTTGGCCAATAGAAACCTGCTATGTATTCTGATAATCATGCACTTTGCATTCTTTTTTATTTGAATTTTTGTTTTTAATTCAGTATTGTGTAATTGACTGAAGAGGGTAGCTCAGGACACAGGGCTTGCTGCTGTTGCTGCCTGAGATCCCAGTGGGAGCTCATGCTGACCCCCAGACAGGAGACAGAAGCGAAGCCGTGGAGATGCCTGGATTCCCACGTGGATAGATTCAGATGTAGCCACTAGAACTTTTAGTGACTGGCTGCATCTTTTGTGTACTTGCTTCGTCCAAATCTCAAATAAACCGTTTTATTTATATTCTTTGCTTATACTTCACCCACTTGCATATCCTATTTCTTAGCTACTTTCTCCCAATATTGCTTCTGTCTCTTTCTCAAGCACAAAAGCAAACAAAACACAAAAAGCGGACCAATGTGGGCCTATCTCTCGAGACGACAGCAATCACACTCCCTGAGGGGCCTCAGTCCAGAATGTGGTCCAGCAAACTCAGGCCCGAGGCACCTGCCTTCATTTACCTTGGCCACCATGGTTCCATTCAGTATTTTTCTCTTTCACAAGGATGGGAGGGAAGGATTTAAGTGGAATCAATAGCAGGGTCTCTTTAAATGACTGCCTGGCATTTAAACTATTATAAAATGTCTATTCTGTACTTATTTAGAAAATTATACACTACAAGGAATTTCCAAAGAAGCCTTCTAAATAAATGCAAGAGAAACCCATTTAAAGTCCATTCTGACAAGAACAGGCAGACACATTATATTTTGTGGTAATTAGCAAACATCACTTTATCCTCTGCTCAACAGCTGTGGTCTTTGCTGAGTCTGTAACTCTAGAGATCAAAAGGTGTGCAATTATTGGGGCATCTCTCTTCCTATTTCACTATGAGTGTTTTGCTTTTCTTGAACTGAAAGAGCCGAGCAGATTATCTCCATGACCAAACCAAACATTTTTGCAGAGTGCATTTGCACAGAGAACTGTGGGTAGCCAGCTCCAAACACATGAGAGTCTGTTTCATGGCTTACTCTGTAGAAATGTAGAGAGCTTTTTTTTTCCTTGCCTGATTTTTGCTGTTGTGAGCCTTTCTAAGGCAAGGCTCTAAGACTGGCAGATGCTCTGATGGCGAAGGTGGGATGGGGTCCAAAAAAGTGAACACTAGGGGAAGGCAGAAATCTGTGTTGTGGATTGAAAGGTGTTTAGAAATGAGAGACTCTCAGTGTGACCAAGTTATCCGTTAAATGTTCATAAACAACAACAACAACAACCAAACCCTTTTAATATGAGGCAGGAGGGATGGCCCAATGATTAAGGGCACTGACTGCCCTTCCAGAGGATCCAGGTTCAATTCCCAGCACCCACATGCCACTTCACTGCCATTTGTGTCTTCTGGCTTCCACAGGCACCAGGAATACACATTCATATAGACATGCATGCAGAAAACACACACAAATACACACACACATATAATTAAAGTGTTTAAACATATTGTAAGGTCTTTAAGGGTCAGATGTCCCAAATAATCACTCAAGACATCTTCACTTCAGTCTCCCGGATATTTACAATCTCTATATCCTTCAGAAGGCAAAATGTTAAAAATAATTAGCAGTTGGAAATGGTGGCACATTCCAGTGACCCCAGCATTTAAGAGGTCAAGACAGGAAGAACATGTGTTCAAAGACATCCCCTGAGCTCCAAAGTTTGGTTTTCCTAAAAAAAAAAAAAAAAAAAAAAAAAAAAAATCAAAACCAGATCAAGGAAAACAAAGTACAAACCAAAACTAAGCGGCTAATGCTCTGCTATCACCTTCAGTTTCCATGGACCAGATCTACAGTGGCTATAAACATGACTTAACTGGAAACAGACTTCTTTTTTGTATTTTTAGAATACAAGAGATAATAAGCTTAATTTGAATACTAACCATAGAAATCACATGCTTGGTAAATCATCTCATTTACTCCTCATTAAGTACACACACACACACACACACACACACATGAGATAGGGCATTATTTCTAATTCCTGAAAAGAAGAAACATGTCTTTTATATAAAAAAGTGTGTGTGTGTGTGTATTTGTATATCTGTATAGGTGTATGTCTAGATTGACTGATATGTGCATACATGTATGTATATGCATGTATAGTCTACAGAATTCATTTAGCTTGCCTTGTATTATGTGTGTGTCCAGGGCTGACCACTTGGAACAGGACAACCTGTGTGGGAGTGTTCCTGAGGAAACTTGTTCTCCCTCTCTCAGCAGCCATTGGCCTCCTGTAGCTCTTCATCTACTTGGGTGGGATCATGTGGAATTTCACCTGTGTGCTTCGGCATGTCAACTGGGATTATCATTACTGACACTGGTCTTGTTCAGGCAAACTTACTGTTGAGACTGCTGGATGCCTTTTCCCTATTATGTCTAGGGGACACAATCTATCAACGGGTGTCTTGGGCATCTGATTCTTACAATATTTCCCTCTTCCATGATTTTTCCTAAGCCTTGGGTTTAAGGGTTGCATTTCAGATCTATATGCCCCAGTCATTCATTCTCTGCATTTTGATCATGTGTGCATCTCTGTTATGGTCGCCATTTGTTGCCAAAAAAAAAGAGCTTCTTTGATGATGGGTGCGTATGAGGATAGGTATTCAGAAAACAGTTATGACATTGTTTTAGTAAACTTGCAGAAGTATGTCTCCTCTGGGCTCGGTGACTTCTCAGCTGCAGGTTGTTGACTAAGTTTACATTACCCAGCATGATTTCCCTGCTGCTGTGAGGGCCTTTACGTCTCATTAGACAGCTGCTGATTACCACCAGGGTAAAATGCCACTACTCCACCACTGTGGATATCTTACAAGTCCAGTTGTTCCCATGGTTCATGGGCTTTACAGCTGGGTAGGGCTACACTATTGATTGTTTCTCTCCCTCCGCAGCTCGAATAGCTCCTTCCAATAGAGGAGGCTTTCAGCTCAGTTCCTCTTGATACTTCCAAGTCCTGTGTTTGAAGTGCATGGCACCTTCAGCCTCAGGGTCTTACCTCCAAATTCTGGGAGGCAACCAAGGCCAATGGCAACAGCCCATATTGTTTGGGCGCGTCTTTTGAACTCCCTTGATCAACAGCACATGAGGAGATTTCCCTCCACGGTCTGGGTTTTTGTTAAATAGTCTATTCTCTGTGGGGGGGGGCATCATCACCCCAAGCTGTATAACTTATTTAAACTATAAATTATGTGTAATTTGAGGTAAACAAAAATATTTTTAATTGTAAAAAAAATGTCTAATAATAGCATAGACACCTCTCAAGTACCCCTACAGATCTGTTTGGTCTCTACCTGCCTCTTGTGCCAAGCGTCTTCTTGACAAGCCCCCTGTATGAAGCTCATGAGTGGTATGGGATCCTCTCCATCATGCTTGAGAGCAGAGAAGCACAGACATGATGTCCATGGGGCAGACCTCAAAACAAGCATGATTGAAAGTGATAAGTAGCATCATCACTCTGACTGTCCTGAGACGTGGTTTGTATAGTGCCTCAGGGGACAGTCTGAAGGATTAAGCAATCAGTCACACTGAGAGCCAGTCAAGTCAAGGATGTCCATCACATTGGTTTTCCTGCCTTCTTCCCTTCCTCCTCTTGCTTTGATCGTCTGCTGGTGTTACATCCCCCACATAAACTTTTTGCTTCTGCTTTTTAGGAAACTGAGAAGGTATCTAGGTGGGCAAATAAGCTGTGTTATGTATTCAGTGAATATAGATGTGTGTGACCACTGAAAAACACACAGAAAGACAGCCGCTATTTAAAGAAACCAACGTTAAAAAATTATAAGTCTAATATAACCTTATTTTTGTGTGTTTGTTTGTTTTTTATACAAAAGTGTGTATATAATCTCTATGCTGTTGGGTAGATGCTGAATTCATAAACAACATTTCCTTTTTAGAGTTTATGGCAATCTAACTATTTCGCTTCTGTAGGTAATATTCAGATAGAAAATTCAGCTGCATATGCTATGAAAAATTTAGCTGGAGAACCGGAGAGAGATGGTTCAGCACTTAAGGATGCTTGCTGTTCTTCCAGAAGACGTGAGTTCTGTTCCTAGCATTCATATCAGACAGCTCATCAATAACCTCAGCCTCACGCAATCTGATCCCTCTGCTGGCCTACATGAACACCTGCACACATGTGCCACATCTCCCACATACACATACACACATAATTAAGAATGAAAATCTGGGAAAAAAAACTGGGAAAAATAAAAATTCAGTGCAGAAGTTCTATGTCCAAAGAACAACAAATAAAACTAAATGTTATTTTTAAGAATTAGTAAAACTTTACAAGACACTGTAGCAAATTTTGTATGTTAAGGAGATGCTATGGCATATAATAGGCCTTAAGAAATTAGAGACTAAATGGAAAGGATTGATAGCTAAAGTCTTACACAGAGCCTGTGATCTTTTGGGGTGATGACCCAGATCGTGTGTTTTTATAAACACATGCTCATGCAGCGCACATACACAGACACGCAAATGACAAAACAAGAAAGTCTCAGCTTCTTTCACATGTGTGTACGTGTGTGTGCACATATGACAGTAATGGGGAAGGGAAGAATTAGGAGGAGATCTAGAGACAGGAGTGGTTCAGCTCAGTCATCATGTATGAAATCTCAAAACCCTACTAAAAAGAAATCTAAACTATTTTTTTCCTGCTTCCTTCAACAAATTCTTAGATCAAATGGTGTTTATATCTGAAAAAGTTCGCTATGAAGTACCAAACTCCCCTTTAAAAAAATTGCTAATTTTCACGCCCACCAGCAGAGGATAAATGTATCTATGTTCTCCATAGTGCTTACGCTTTGGGCATGAAATGATGGAGTAGGTGAAATTTGTGAATTCTATTTTCTGTAATTGAGCTTGTAACACTTGACAGAATCAGGGCAGTTATTAACTTATCCCTCTGAACTTCAGAATTTGCTTGTTAAATGTCTCTTACATACAGGGCACATTCTTGGCAATGGGAACACAGAGAGAAGAATGGGTTTGCTCTACCTGCTGGTACTCCATTGAAGAAAACAATGAACTTTGTTCATTCTTCATGTGTAAGTTTCCCAAAAGAGTCATTTTAAATGATTAATGTGTATAGGTAACAAACATTTATACACAGGGGTTGCCTTCCTCTCCAAGGTCAGGAGTACCAATCATTTGCTAACCAGGCTGGCAACTTAAAAAGAGAAAATAAAATCCCATACTTCTAACATTTCTGATTTTTATAATCTAACATTAAAATTTTATAATCTTCCAACAAATGAAGTATTGCTTAAAACTGGCAAATGTACATAAACTTATCAAAATGAGAGGTGGGTCCTACAGATGTCTTTGGGGGAAAAGTGCCTGTTCTAGATTGGCTTCCACTGCTTGAGAGCTATTTAAAATTCATTGTTGGAAAGCATCAACAGAACCAAAGGCATAATATTTTCATGCCCTTAATGTAGGTAACCCATTTTCCTTTGAGAACAAGTTACCTTTCTGAAACAGCCTGGAGCCATTCAAGGCCAAGTTAAATGGATAGAGCAAGTAGATGATCAATTTGAGTGATAAACTTTTTAAATTAAAAACATTGCTTGAGGGGCTTGGAGAGATGGCTTGGCAGTTAAGAGCCTGTGCTCTTTTTGCAGAGGACCCAGGTGCATTCCCAGCACACATGACAAAGAGCTTGTAACCCCAGCTCCAGGGGATCCAGTGCCCTCTTCACACCTCCACAGGCACCACACTCATATGTATGTGCCCCATGCCACATATATGCAAGAAATAAAATAGAGAAATAAATTTAAAACATCACTGGAGTAGAAGTCATGGGTATTTTCCTTGTACACTGAATGTATATCTCAGAAGTTAGTCCTAGCAATTGCTTAACAATTTTTATGAAAGAATGTCAGCCATACTATGGCAGAAGTTTCCTTAATTTCCTTGGTTATCATAAATCACCTGACTGGAATTCCTCCTAAGACTCTCAGGTATGATCCTGTGATTGCTCGGCATAGGCCTGTCAAGAGATGGGATCACAAAATCTATAAACTTTGTGTTTACTCTTCACAGAAAAAAAAAAAATCAGGAGTGGGGTTTCAGGACACACACACATCTCACATACACACATGTGACATCACATGAAGTACATATATAAGTAACACATATAATCAGTAGTATTGGTATCAGGCTATTTTGTAAAAGGGGTTTTTCAGGCTGTGCAGCATTTGCTCCCATTTTGCCTGTAAACAGAGAAGCAGAATGACGCTGCCTGTAAACACAGCCATCTGTCTACCATCACCCATAAGGCACAGCGCAGCAAATAACTTATTTTTAAAAGCAAAAAAAAAAGAGGGTACCACCCTATACACTTTTCAAAATAGACAGGGAGAATATGAGCACATGGGTGTATTAAAAGTGAGCCAGAGGAAACAGGCCTGGGAACTTATCAAACACAGCAGACCGAGGAACAATACAGCACCTTTACCTGGTCTCTGTAAAGAAGAGGCCGCCTAGACCACAGCGGTGATGGCTTCCACACCCTGACATCTGCCCATGCAGTTAACGACAAATGGACTGACAGGTAGAAAACTGCCCACTGGCCAAGGGACCTCAGCTTGCCTCAGTACCACTGCTGATGTGGCCTACCTTAATTACCATTCACCTCCCACCCTCATGCCCCATTGGTCCTTCTGAGATCAGACCTCTACAGCCTTCATGTTCCTGCATTATTATGGTTGGTTTTAATGTCAGCTTGCCACAAATTAGAATAACCTGAGTAGGGAGTATCATCTGAAGAATTGTCCTGATTGCCTTGACTGATGGGGGAACTCTTACCCCGATTATGGGCAGCACCTTCTGGTAGCATCCCAGGTTCAAAAGGGTTACTTCAGAAGGAAGTTTGTCTCTCTTTTTGCTTGCATGGCCTTCCCTCCCTGCAGAGTTGATTACCCAGCTGCTGCTGCTGCTGGTTTCCTTGCTGACAGCAGACCAGTATTTCTGAGCTTCCTGCGGGCTGGGGGCCAGTGGTTCTCCAGGAACCATTGGGCCCCTGGTGCTGGAGCAGGGCTACTGATGAACCCTATCTTGTGGGTTGAATGGCTACTGGTCATCCCCCCTCAGAGAAAGACAGCTACTTTGAAACTACTCCAGCTATTGAAGCATCCAGCTTCTAGGACCAATGACAGGGTCTCGGTATGCCAGGAATGGTTTGGCCATTACTACTGTTTTAAAGTTCATCTAATAAATTGCCATAAAACATACATACATTACATTCCCTTGGCTCTGTTCCTCTAGAGAATACTTGATAAAACATGCACTTTGACTCAAGCCTGAGGCTCTGTTCAAACCTGCACCCCTGGCTTAAATCCATGGCAACATCTCGACATCTCATATGGCAATTTTCCGTACATGATTGGTTAACTAACCTACCACAGAGATACTCTGCATCTCTGTCATCCTCCTGTCTCTCCCTCTAGGACTCTGAACTCTGCTGTGGCTTCTTTAAGCTTATTGTAGCCATTTTGTTACATGTTTATGTGAATGGATATGTATAGTACATATAGGTAACTATATGCAGACTCATATAGTTACTATTAAATATGTGATATATAGTTTTAGAGTTAATATTAATGGTTAAGATTAGAATGTGAAAGTTTGTGTATGCCAAGGACCAGCTATCAAGGGAAATGTGAATTACTCAGCAAGATGGAACAGAAAGGTTAATGGCCTCAAAGCTGCAGGTGGACTGAGAAGCTCTGGAGAGGAACGCTGGCCTGACTCACAACTCCTCTGGAAGCCTCTGATAAGGAGATTCACATACTGAACCTGCTGGTATCTACCACTCTGAGACTGAGGGGAACTGACCTGCAGATGGACTCATCCACCACCAATGTCCCCCTTTTCCATCCTATAAAACCCCAAGTCCCCTGTGCCCTGTGTGCACAGACCACTCCCTCGGAGAGACTGCAGCTCTTCAGTTGTTCTGATGAAAAGATTCGGGAGCTGCCTGTCTGCTTTTGTTTATTTCCAAGTTGCCTGCATCAACCCCAATTTAATCGTAACCAGTGAAACCCAGCTAACTTATGACTGTGCCATCTAATAAAGTCTGACTTTGTAGAAAGAGACAAATACATCCATCTATGCTTATGATATAGCATGCTCATGACACGTGGATGTCACACTAAATCCATTTTTCTTCTCTTTTAAAGAAATGCCGAATGTTATCCTGAAGTTAAACCATTCAGGCAACCACAGGCTTCTAGGATACCCCTGTGATGTATGAAAAAAGAGTTTGGGGAACAGAGCAACAAACGCAGGATAAAGAATTTACTCCTCATTCATTTCAGACATCCTGTGACCTGAACTTAAAGGCAGGTGTCATCTAAGCTGCCTGTGACTGTTTAGGCTGAAACCTAAGGAATCTGCAGTGTGTTTGAGCAGGAAAAGGCTTTGAAGAACATCTTTCCCCCAAATGTCTCTGCCCCATGGGTGGGCTTCCTTTGAGCTCCAGAATATCTATTTTCATTGTTGAGCTTTTTTTTGTCAGTGCTGGAATTGAACATGAGGCCCAGCAAATGCTCTGCTTCTGAATACATTCCTAGCCCCTGAGAGCTACTGATAATCCTGAAAGGATCTTTTAAAAAACTAACAAAATATTTGACTTCTTTCAGTATTTATTCATAATTGACTTATAACTATACATATTTATGGAACGCAGTGTGATGTTTTGATACATATACACATTGTGCAACAATAGGGGTAATTATACCCATCACCTGGAACATTTATTGCCTTGTGGAGGAACATTCAAAATTCTCTTCTGTAACTGCTTTCAAACAGACAATGCCTTATTGTTAGCTATAGTCACCCTCTGTGCAGTAGAATATGATGTGGGGGGATGTTCAACCTATATCTGCACACAAGAAAAGGATGCCACACAAGGAGATCTGCACTCAACCGACTCTGCAGCAGCATAGGAAGGAGTTTATCAAACACAGATGACAAATGGTTTATTGCAAGCTTGAGATTAACTGCCATTTGTCCTTTCTATAGGGAAGCTTCGAGTGTCTCTGTACTGATCCAGTATAAAACTTCTGGTCTCATATGTCTAGGTTCAACTGCTATTGGTCTTCTAAGGAAGCTCAAAACTTCTAAGGAAGCTCAAAACTGGCCACATTTGTGCCCATACTCTACCTCTCTCACAGGAAAGAGGAATAGCACAGGTGGATCAAACACGGGCAAAGTCCTGAGTACCACCATGCTGGGGCTCCAGCTACCATTGTTTTCTTACTTTTGGAGCTTAACAAGATTTCTAGTTATAGATCACAAATTTATTAACATTATGTGTTTTTCACTGCACTCTTGTTTTGTTTTGTAAACTGAAATCCTTGGAGAATGCAGTCTTGATTATGAACTTGTTGTATAAGCAAGCCACTGCCCCTCAGCTGTTCTAAGCCACTTTGTAAACGTTCGGTGGAATGGAATTAACAGCAGTGTGCATTACCTGGTCAAGAGGGTATGCGCAACAAAGAGTAACTGTCAATATATAACCAGTTTGAAGTCTGCCAGGTTAGTACTGGCAAATGAACGGATTCATTATTTGGAGGGAAAGCAATAAGCTTTCCATGGAGATAAATTAATAATTATAGCCACACTAAGAATGTGACCTAAGGGTAAGCAAGTGTTATAATGAATGCATTTTTGGTACATGCCCCTGCTCCCTAGAATACAATTTCTAAAATTCTTAGATTCACCAAAGTGAAGAGTCTTCATGTATGCTAATGAGATAACCACTGGCTAGACTCAGGATCAGAGCTACCAGGGCAATCCAACCAATGATTAGAGAGTCCGAGCTTTTGACCTCACCCAGTGGTAGCCATAGTAGAGAAAGTGGACTAAGACCACCTTAATTACCAAAGATCAGTGATTCAATCATTCATACATAAGTAATAACACCTCCATAAAACCAAAAAGAAACTTCTAGGTTGGTAAACAAGGAGGCTCTGTCCCTATCCCAATACCTGGATTTATGCCCCTTTCCCATTCCGTTCTTTCTTAGTGCAATCCTTTGCCACGATAAATTGCTCATCTAGTCAGTAAACTTGGTTCATGAGTTCCTGAGTCATTCTTTTTTTTCCTTTGTCTTAAAGATTTATTTATTTATTTATTTATATTTTATAAATTTATATAAAAATATTTAATTTTTATTTTATATATAAAGGTGCTTCGTCTGCATGCATGACTGCAGAGCAGAAGAGGGCATCAGACTGTGAGCCGCCATGTGTTGCTGGAAATTGAGCTCAGGGCATCTGGAAGAGCAGCCAGGGCTCTGAACTGCTGACTCATCTCTCCAGCCCTCCATGTATAGAATGATTAATAAAAACCCAAAGACAGATATTGGGGTTCAACTTGTAGGTCAGAAAAGCAAAACAACCAGCCACTGGCTCTTAACTCTACCTCAGTCCAAAGTGACGATCCTGCCCCCAGGAATCTCAGAATGAGACTGTGTCTGAGAGCTGTCTCCTCCTGTCTTATATTCTTCTGTAGGGTCGATATTAAAGGCGTGCACCACTACCGCTCAGTTTCTATGGCTAACTAGTGTGGCTACTGGGATAAAGGTGTGTGTCACCACTGCCTTGTCTGCAAGGCTGACCAGTGGGGCTGTTTTACTCTCTGATCTTCAGGCAAGCTTTATTTATTAAAATACAATTATTGCATCCAGGGAACAGGTATAGAAACTTCCAATGTATAGTCAAATCAGATAAATAGTGCATAACTTGGGGGCCCACTGCTTCAGACTGGTGTCTGAAGTGGGCCTAATCCTGTGGGCCTGAGCCTTTTACCAAGAAAGTATACGCAAACTCTAAGTCAGGATATCAGAATTTAATTAAATTATAGGATGCTGAGCTGATATTTGTAAAAAAAAAATGGAAGAATTTCTTGGCATATAGTAGGAAAAATAACATATCTGGTATTAGAAGTGCTGAGAATTGTAAGGGAGCAGAAAGGACTCTTCCCTGCAAGCATCCCATCATTTACCACAGGGCTAATGTAGTCAGCACCGAAGCTGATCTTTCAAAGGCAAGCCAGGTGCTTTGCTGTGCTTCCCAGCTACCAGCTTATCCACCAAGGCCTTCTTCTGGGGAGATGTGAGCTCTTACCAAGAGCATGAACAAGGAGGTCACAATTCCTAGGGGGCAGGGAAGCACCTGACATTCCTACATTTGTAGATTCTACCAATGCACACTATTGATTAATGCCATCTTCATTAGCCCAACTAGAGCCGGGATTGCTGTCCATGGTCCCAGAGAGCCAACCATCCTTTGGGACCTTGGCTTCTTTGTGTACAAGACAACAGGAACTCAACTGTCCCAACATATTGTCATATTCCTATTGGCGAAGTTCCCCTACTCCACCATGAAAGAGCCTTCTACCCCAAACTATCATTTTATTTTTTTTTTAAAGGCCCCATTTCTGGGTGATCAGTTTCAGCAGAATATCTTGAGCTATAATGTTTCATGATCTTCACTGTTAGTACTAGAAGGGCCCTTTGCCAGAGAAAGCAGCCCTCTTCATTTTAAAGATGAAACGCTGAAGCCCAGCAATTGTGTGTCTCGTTCAAGGTCATGGAGAGCAGCACGGCAGAGAGCTGCACCTGGGCTCCTGGCTCCTGCAGCACTGTCTCCAGTTACACCCAATCCTGGTTCTGATACATGCAAAAACACAACCGAAACCTCAGCAAATTCTTTTTACCTTTAGGTGGTAGGTTTTTTTTTTTATTGCTATTTTACAGCCAGAGGAAAAAAAGAGATATTTTTACAAGGCAAGCATGACTGCAAAGTCGATCTCCTTCCCCACTTTGGCTATTTAAAGCAAGCCATGCTAATTCTCCGTGTGAATGATAGAGGAAGGCACACATTCCTGGCATCACTTCCCAACACACCCGTGCACCAGATGAGTATTGACTGATGGCTCCAGACACTAATAAGTCCAGAGTCTGTTCCTAGGAAAACGCTCTGCATGCGTCATTAAGGCTATTTTCAGCCTTGCTGTCTTGAATTGAATGTCAACCAGCACTGGTGATTCTGAATTTAAATGGGATCACAGTGAGGGAAGGAGAAAGTGAACATTATTTTCAGGGTTTGGATAGCTGACAATATTTTTTAAAGGCTGCGTTACATTTTTAGGTATTTATAAGACTTTTTAAAGCCCGTTGAATGATAACCCAAATATTACCTTTCTAGTGATTGATTCATATTTGACTAAGTAGAAACACTGCTGTCTAAATCCTGTATTTATTTTGACTGAAGATGGATCCCACCATTCCAGGCTGCTACGGTTTCAATAAGTCAGTGGTCTTCAGTCTGTGGGGCTTTCAAGAGATGGTGAATCCTTGAAGATGTGAGATACAGAGGAGGAAGTGAGGTCATCAAGGGCGTGCCCTTGAAGGAAATGAACTCTATCCTGCCACATTTCTTTGCATCCCAGCTGTCATAAGGTGAAAACTCCCTGTGGTCCCACTCTGATATGCTGTCTTGTCCCACCCAGTCCCCAAACCAATGCCAACAGACCACATACCAGCACTGCAGCCCAGCTAGACCATTCTTCTCTTGGATTCTCTTGAGTCTTGTTCATGATTACGGCAACTGAAAGCTGACTAACACACATAATGGATGGAAATGGGCTACGGTGTGGGGGAGGGGCAGTGCATGTATGAAGTACACACATCAGTGTACACAATCCACATCTCCCTGTGCACCATTATGTGTGTACCTGCAGTAGGTGTCTTTTGCTATCACTCTTTGCCTTATTGCTTTGAAGAAGAGCATTTTGCCAAATGGCAAGGTCACCCTGTTGGTTAGACTTCCTAGCTAATGAGCTCTTGGGATCTGCCTGTCTCCGTTTGCCATGCAGCAGGTACAGCTACACTCAGTCACGCCCACACTGGTAGGTGGGAGCTTGAGATTTGAACCCAGGCACTCAGGCTTATGTTACAGACGCTCTTAGCCGCTCACCCGTTTCCTCGGTCCTACAGTACTTTTTAAAAAGTGAAGCTGGACCCTACCTGAAAGGAGCTACCCTGGAATGGGTGGATCCGAAAGCAAGGATGCCCATCACTGATGGGCATTAAAACATCACAGTTGATTTTCATTGATGTCCGCAGGAGCCAAAAATCACTAATAGCCCTGTAGATGCTGCTGAGCCATTTTAGCGTTTCACAAAGTTCTGAAATAGAGGACTGCAAGTAAAGAAGTGGGATGTGGTCACAGTCCTGTATTTTCTCCTCTCTCTAAGCCTTTCTCTTCACTCTTTATCTTTTTTGGAGACAGAATCTCATATAGTTCCACCTGGCCTTAAACTCACTATATAAGGAAGGAAGATTCTGAATTCCTAATCATCTTGCCTTTACCTCCCAGGTGCTGGGACCACAGACATGCATTACCACTCTTGGCGCAGAACTTACTCTCTTCACAATGACACTCAAGAGCTGTTGTACAGCAATCTGACCAGTACAATAAAGTTGTTAAAAATGAGAAAGCAGGTCCCACCAAAACCTGATAAGCTGAGATTACTACAGAAAGGTAGACTGAGGCAGCTGCATTCTAAATAAGGCTACATAGACTATTCCTAAATGTACAAACCCTACTGATCAAAACTACTAGAGGTTTTCTTGTAAGTCTACCTAGTTTCTAAAGACTGAACAAAGAATAGTAAACTAGGAAGTTTAATTGGGAGATATAATCATGTTAAACACAATTTTAATCTAGACCCAAGTTTAACAAAAGACCTAACCCTCCCCTATAAATTCTGCAAAGCCCCACTCCTAAGGGTAGCATTAGGATAAGGAGTAGCTGGAGTTTAAGAACAAAGTTAGGCAGGCAGGGCAGGAAGATGGGAGTCAACAGAACTGAGGCTTACATATTCACTTGGTTAACTAGGGTTAAAGAAGCAAGAACAGAGCTATGGGCTGAAAGGAGAGGAGCCTAAACCTGTAAGGTCATAAGAGCTCTACAAGGGATGGGTTGAGTGCCATAAAGGAACCGGGAGGAGAGTTCACTAGGAGAGGAGATGCTGGGATTCAGCAATTCTGTGTGACATGATTCTTCCTTTAGGCGCTGATGTCCTTGAAAAGCAGCTCAGCAGCAAACGCAAATGTGTGGTATTGTCATGATGTTGTGTGGCTGGGGCACAAGAGGGTTTGGCCATGGGAAAACATCTGTAAGATACTTTGTAACTATGCCCATCTCTCTAGTTAGTCCCTCCTTTTCTTATTCCTGTTCCCATTCTTTTAGACTTTGTACCACCTGGACTTGTCCTTTAGGTCAGGTTGTCCAGAATTGGCAGCAGTCCCACTGAGGACTGAGTACTCAGCCTCCTGAGCACTGAGCTTGCAGGCTCCAGTCACCACGCCTGGCTTCAACCATTTCTTCTTTATGTAAATTATAAAACCAAGCATTTTAAGGTCCCTCTGAGTTACAAAGTCAACCTCTTCTGGCAGGGACATTGAATGTTACTGTTCTCATTTGGCAAATGAGAAAAATCAGATGGCAGCCCAAAAGCAGATGGTCGCATGTGGTAGGGATGCTAGCCCGTAATTTCAACTCCCCTACCCCATAATTTCTTCTCCAATTTTAGGCTTTGGTTAACTCGTGCACCAGAGGAAGTGGAAAAAGCCAAAATCTTAACCATGGACAGCTTAGTAAAGACCACTGCCATCGGCATAATGACTTCATCTCTTGCAGCTAAAATGGTTATAAAGAGAATGAATGTTTAATGTATCAAGGGATATATTTTAATAAAACTTAATGAAAAAATGTAGTTGGATTTTATCATGTGTAAACCTTTAATTTTAAGGCCTTCTAGAAACAGTTGTCTGAAGAACCTTTCCACTCTTTATAACTTCTTGTCATGTGACCATGCAGTGCGGGCAGGACTTGAGGTGGCACCTGCTGTCACGCCTATGATGTTTGTTTGGCTCATGTACTCACCCAGTTCCGGCTTTGCAGGTGTGCCTCTGTGACAAGATCCAGGTCCATTGGGGGAAGAAGATAGCAAGCCCTTTTCTCCTTTTATTTATAAAAGGCTATTCCTTTCATCTTTTTATTTCAAGCATTCAATAACCAAACACTGGAAAGCTGAGCAGAGGAAGACCTCTGAAAACCAGTTGAAAGAACTGTACAGACCAGGTGCCTAGGATTTGGGGAATGAGTAATCATGGTAGGAACAAACTGATCCAAATCCAGGGAACAAGAAAGGTTTGCAACAAATAATGTAAACAGTATTGCTACAGTCTCTTTGGAACACTGAAAAAGTTTATGTTTAGTTCATGAAAAATGATAAGTATGCACATACTATACACATATGCAAAAACTGAGAGAGCATTTGAAACAATGAAACTGAGTAGAGCAAATTCATATATATATATGTGTGTGTGTGTGTTTATGTATGTATGTATATGTATATACATACACACACATCTGCTAGGTGTGCATGCCTTTAATCCCAGCACTCAGGAGGCAGAGGTAGACTGATCAATGTGAATTCAAATTCAGTGTGGTGGTCTACATGGGGCGTTACAGGCGAGCCAGAGCTACATAGACAGACCCTGTATCAAAAAGTAACATTAAATTAATCAATTAAAATATAACTTAGCAACTAAAAAGTGTGTTGACATAACTCTTTGGACTCTGAGGTACAGGTGGCATTTCAGCCAAGAGGATGTTATTTTTTTGTTAAAAATCTTAAGCTACTTTTTATATTTTTATAATTATAAAAGTCCACTTGAAATAGTTTGAAGTTCTTTCTCCCAATTCATTTCTTTTTAACCTAATACCTTTTGGCTGGCTCAGGCATCTGGCATTCCTTGACAGAAATGCTTTTTTGTTTTGTTTTGTTTGTCAAGACCGAGTTTCTCTGTAGCTTTGGAGCCTGTCCTGGAACTAGATCAGGCTGACCTCGAACTCCCAGAGATTCGCCTGCCTCTGACTCCCAAGTGCTAGGATTAAAGGCGTGTGCCACCATTGCCCAACAGAAATGCATTTTTATAAGGTTATTTTTAAGATGTAATTACTAAGCTGAACACTTTTGTTTTAAAATGTTTGTGGTTGACTTACATGCATATTATTAACTGAAAAGCATGGTAGATGACAGGAGAATAGACCAAGCATGCTTGCGTTGTTGGTTTTTAACAACAATGAATGGAACCAGGCCCCTCAGCCTCAGGACCCTGTGACTTGTCAGAGTGGAACAATCTGCAGAAGGACAGTTGTAACAAAACGGAATAGAAGGGAGTTAGTAAAATACAATCAACCATTAAACTTGCTCTTCTTGGTGGCCATATTTTACTGGCAGAGATGTGGGTAAGATTTGATGTGATTGTTGGTATAAACAGTGTCAGGTCTAGGGAGCTTGGTGAACTAACACAACTTCCACCTCAGGGAAGCCTGCAGCTCTCTGTGACTCAGACTCAGCTTAATTGCAAAGTAGGGAGGTAAAACTTCAACTGCCATTGCTTCTCAGTAAGCTATCCCATGAGCCTGCCAATCACAGGAGTCAGATTTCCAGGTTTGAGAATGTTCTAGGAACCGGCTAGAAGGAAGCAAAAGTGTGAAGAATTCAGCACTAATGTCTGTATACCAGTGCTGACCCAAATCAGTAAATACTGAAATGTCATTACAAAAGGAGACTGTAGAACAAACTTACCATTTCAGTTGTGAGACTCACAAATATCTTAGTTCATACTCTTCAAAATAGAAGTCCTTTCTGTTTCATTCTATTCCACTTCCAGCCTTATTTCCATATAGCTGGGATATTATTTGCAGTTTCTTTAGACTTACTGCAGTCTGGGCACTAATTTGTTTACATGTATTTCTAACTGCTGTTAGTCAACTTTTAGTTAGTTAACTGTTGTTAGTCAACTGGTATTCCATGGTATTCCAGCACCACTGAGCTAGGTTTTTGAAATGAAGAATCATTAAGTCCCATGATAACGAGGGCAATTGGTAATTGTGCATAATGGATTATCTAATTACTGACTACAAAGGGATCTGGTTTTTTTTGTTTCGTTTTGTTTTCTTTTTTCTTTTTTTTTTTTCTCTGCCAAAACACCAGGCCAGATCCTTTTGGGAGGACTTTCATATAACTCAAAAATTAGCAGCCATAGTCAGAACAACAAACATAGAAGGACAGGGAACACAGATGAAATGGATTCCTGCTTCAGTGCCTATGGGTTCTACTACGTGAGTAGCTGGCAGGTTTTATTTGCTTTGGAATTCTTGGCATCAAGCACTCTCAAGGAGCCTAGGAGATAAGCAAAGCCCAGGGAGGCAGGTGTGAGCGGATTCGTCTGTCAAGGGTTGTCACTCTCTCACTGGGTTGAGATCATTGAAGATTAAGTGCCAAAATGTTCAACAATGAAACCTTTATAAAGAAGGTGGACACGAATGTTTATCTTGAGTACAAGACTGAAAGGGACAAGGCACTGCGCTTCCTTCTGTGTGTGTCCTGTGATTGGTTATTAAGTGCAGTATAAAACAGTGAAGAGACGAGCGATCCATGCCCAGGGCTGGAAGAAGAGCAGATAAGAGGCACGAAATGCCAACCTGAGGCCAGTGAGCAGACATTCTTATTCTTCCATGGATACATGTTTCCTCACTGCCTGTATGCTCTTCCATGGATTCAGGCACAATGATGCAGGTTTACATATGCATCTAGTGTCTACATATTTAACCTGGGTAACTTGGTTCCAGCTGTTTACACCCAAATACCTCCAAGCATATCCTGGGGATCCCAAAGCTCATATTCAGGAATGATCTACCAAGGCCTAATTTTCATATCCTTCCCATTTTGTTTGACATCATCTTTGTTCTTTCTACTGTCCACTGATTGCCATAGTTGTGTGACCTACTTGCTACTTGTTTTGAATGCATCCCTTCTCCCCTAGTCCCTATTGCCCCTGGACAAAATACAAATAAGGTCCATTTTCTCCTATTTTACTTCTTCACCATTTTGGAAATGAACAAGAAAGTAGAGCTCAGTTGAGAGATAAGGTAGCTGGTATTAATGTCACATTTTACAGATAAGATGATAGGACGTATAGATAGGATGATAGGAGAAACCACGAATGAACACATTGAGAATAAATCAAGTGCTCTGATGTGTGCAAGTTCGTTTTGAGGTCCACACGACTATAAAGTAAGTATCAAGGCCATATAGGCAGTTTAGGCATAAAAGCTGAAACTCTGGATGGCAAATACAGCAATAGAAAAACTATATGAGCTATGTTCTAAGTAAGAAAGAATCATAATGTTGAGAGATTAAACAGAGATTAAAGAGCCTGTGCTCCTCTACTCCCCAGTTTTTTGTTTTGTTTTATATCTGGCAAGGGCTGGCCAGAGAACATGATGTCACAGAAGTCAAGAGCTGACAACATTTCAAGTTGGAGAGAGCAACTGACTACTTTGAATGTTGTTGACAGCTTGAGTGAGATCAGGCCCAGTTTATGACTTTATTTCACAGTCCAGAGATTTTTGGTGACCTCGCTTGGAACCTTCCGTTGGAGTTTTGGGATAGAATCTAGACATGATGAAGCCAGAAAGGGAGAAGCTCTAATGGCCATTCTGGAGAGAGTGGAGATGCTGAATCAACATCGGAGAAGCTGTGATATATAGGGGCTTTACACTTTTAGAACGGAAAATACCACAGGACACTGTGGTGTGTGGATTGTCCAGAAGGGATGCAAGGGAGTAGGGAATCCAGAAAGGTCAAGAACAGAGAAGACTATCCTCACAGCTGGAGGTGCCCTTATTGTAACTACAGGAAATGAGGAGAATGGGGACTGCAAAGGAAGACAGTACACAGGTTTGATTAGGGCATGGTGAGAGTATGACCACCCGTGAACCCCACTTTCTGGGTAGAGAAATCAAACAGTGGAAATTAATGAAGTATGAGTGAGTCACTTGCCACAATTTTAAAGCGAAGAGGCAAAATAAGTAGAAGTGAGAGATTAAGTTTGAAGAGAAGGTAAGAGAGTTATCTCAGATTACATAGACATAAACATTGGTTGTATATGCTTTGCAAACAGCTCCTATTTTCTTCCATTTGGCGGGTACCGTGAAGGATACTTTTAGGCACACCAAGGATTTCTTATATCGAATATTCTATCCTGGGAGCCTTAGAAATTTCGCAAAGAAAAAGACTGGGAAATCAAGCCTACTGGAACTCTCATATAAATAGAGTTTATATGAGAGTTCTGCAGGGAGAAGGGGGACAAGGTGAACTTCACACTCTGCAGAACTGGGTAAATTCCTGCTTTGTGATGGTAGAGGAGGGTCTTTTCCTCTAATGAGTATATATCCAAAATGGGGAAGAATAAGAAACACCAGACATCTCTCCAGAACTCCAGAAAGATTTCAGTATGTGGAGGTATCTATGCTTTCTCAGAGATTGGGGGAACTCCCTCTTGGGGTGACAAAAAGCAGTTTGGGAGCTAGCAACATGCCATGTTTGAAGAGCCACAGACTTTTGGCAGAAGTATAATCTCAGAATATAGAATACATTTTAGGAGACCATGGTGGAAGCACGGACTCTGGATTGGAAGGGCGGGAGTGGATGGCATCGCCCAGGTAGGTGATTCCTAGGACAAGGTCTGTCCGGATGTGTCCGTCACAGGTTCATTATGGACAAAATTCAAACCTCAGGGCAGAAAAACCCGGAAGCACGAGGGGAAGGTTCTCTAAGTGAAGATAACTGCAGAAGAGGGCTCCGCACAGAAAGGAGGAATCTCTTTGCGAGCAGAGGGTTTCAAAAACATCATGCTCTGCCAAAGAGACCAGCCTCCCTGAAGTGAATTTGGGTTGTTCACGGGGGATGTGGGAAGGGAGAACTGTGGGTATTTAGAATCAATAGACAGCACACATCTGTTTGAAGTCAAAGAATAAATAAAAATATATATTATTATTTTATGGGTAGTAAGTGTGAAATTTTTGTTTCATTAATGTCTTAAGTTTTGTTTAATTTCATATTTAGTCATGAAAGAAGTCTAAAGAAAAGTTCCCAAATGATAACATTATAATTACTCATTTAAGCACAGTCAATGTGTATCAAGTATCTACTGTTTGCAGTAGACAAGATATGCAATACGATCTTCATCGAGTTTATACAATATGTTAGAATCACCACAAGCAGTAATTTCCCAAAGGCACATGAAGGATGAGCTGTAAAAAATAATTAGAATCAAATTTTCATAGTTTCTCACTTGCATGATACTTGATTTGCCAAATTAGTTTTTATTTTTCAGCTGGGAGGTCAATATTTTTTATCTCTAATGAGTATTATATGGGGATATAGGGTTTCATCTGTTACCAAGAATCTTAATAGATTAAATTAGTTTTTTTCAAACACACCTTGGTGGTTGCATATATTTGAACACCGTGTATGATTGATGGTGTATAATCTAAGAAGCAGTGTACATTTTTTGACTTAACTAATAGAATTATTTGAAGTT
The DNA here is from genome assembly GCA_004026605.1 of Ondatra zibethicus. Lineage (NCBI taxonomy): Eukaryota > Metazoa > Chordata > Mammalia > Rodentia > Cricetidae > Ondatra > Ondatra zibethicus. The sequence goes on from PVIU01005146.1 coordinate 102,208, forward strand.
TCTTGGAGGTTATTTGGACACCTCCACAGAAGCATTTAAAGAGCAGAAGTGAAGTGTTTGCCAACAGATAAAGGAATAAAGCAAGAACCATATTCACAAAAATCAGTCCTAAAGAAAAGAAATTCACAAACTCCAACACCCACAGAACTAGATAATACAATGGTAAGTCAAGTGAGCATCTCAGAGAAGGACAAGCATTATATGATGCCCTTGGAATAGTCAAAGTCATAAGCACAGAAAATAGAACAATGACTTCTAGGGATTGAGGGGGTGAAGTTGTGTTCCTGATTGACAGCAGCTCAGTGTCCTAGTTCACATAAGCGTGTCCTAGATCATCGAGTCTTAGGTGTAAGACTTGTGTGTAGATTGGACTGTAAGGGCAAGAAGAACAGGGAGTTTGTCGTGAGATTGTGTCTCTTATAAATATCAGAAAAGCTATACCTATAAACTCTCAGCAACATGGCTGCCTACACATGACCTGAATGAGGATGACACTGATAGCCATGCTAATGTAGAAGGGGTAAAGCTCACAGGGCTTCAGCCACAGGCAGAACTACAAACAGCGAAGGAGTGGGAGAAACAGTCTTCCCCAGGGATGCACACACCGACTGGTTCTCTAATACCAAGTGCTCAGGATATCATTTGGTATTGAAAACATATACATACAGGTAACAGACTGAGTAGGTTGTATTCATGTATTTAGAAACACACACACACACACACACACACACACACACACACACCACACACCACACACCCCTAACAATTAAGAAAAAGGGGACCATGAGTTTGAAAGAGAGAAATAGGTAGGGGTGAACAGGATATTTTGAAGGGAGCAGATGATATAACTATAGCATAATCTCAAAAATAAAGTATCTTGGAAATCGATAATGGGGATGGTTGCACTAGTCTCTGAAGAGCTTACACTGTATTGTCTTATGGCTGTTTTCTTTCTTTTTTAAAAAATAACATAATTTGTTATTGATTCTTTGGGGATTTCACATTATGCACCCCAATCTTGCTTGCCTCCCAACCCCTCCATATCCTCCCCTTACCCCTCCAGAATCCCCCGCCAAAGAAAACCCACAAAATATAAAAACTAAACAAACGAAATATGCACTTCATTCCACCATCTTTCCCACCTCTCTATCACCTCTTCGTTCCCCCTGCTGGCATTGGAAGCTGCAGTGTGTCACACAGTACACCTTTTTGTCTACTCAGTCCCACACGCAAATGTTCATTGCCATGAGTGGCTGGCCTGGTTCAAGGCCTCTGGCACACCGTCATCACTGGACCCTCACTCAAACTCTTCTCTATCCTACTGTTGGCCCAAGCCATGGATGTTCAGCACAACCAGTCCCTCCACATGCTTCAGCAGATCACAGATGGGGTAGATGTTAGGGTGGGCCAACCCAAGGCCCAGGATGTATGCCTAGGTGGTAGCTGAGCTGGTCAGTATGGGCCACTGGGACAGTGCTCCTTAGGCAAGGGGCAGAGACAGCACTCCAGTGCTCATACCATAGGGGCCAGTTCTCCCATATCTGTAATGAGGAGTGGGGCCAACTCTCCCAAGTGCTAGAGCGCAGTGGGTGGGGGTGGGGCGCAGGCAACTCTCCTGCTGCAGTGTCCAGGGAGGGGCAGGGACATCTATCCCAGGACCAGTGAAGGGCAGGACAGATTCAGCACAGACCTTGGATTTCAACACACATGGTTCCTATGACCCCCCTGTGTTACCATAGGCCATGGACATCAACACAGAGCCAGACACGGTCCTTGGTAACAGCTTGGCCCAGAAGTTACCATGGTCTCAAGTGGCAGTATAAGCTACCCAGATCAGTATGGCCCTGGTAGCAGCATGACCTTCAGACACCAACATGGTCTCAGGTGGCCGACCCAACCCCAAGCATCCTTATGAAGGCTGTATTCTTAATAATGTAAATTAATTTTATATTATGTGGAATCTGTCACACTAGAAATTGTGAAATAGACACATCACAAAAGTGTTAAAATAAGATTTTAGTGGTAGTACATCATGACAAGAATCCATAACTTAATTTTAATGAGAATTTTTCTAAGATATAAAAAACTCTATACACCCATCCAAACAATAGTTATCAAATATCTTTTCTCATTTATTGTTTGAAGCCTGAATGACAAATGAAACCACATAATACCTGTTTTGCAAATAGCCATCCTTACACTTATCCAATGTATCAAAGGGCACGGCAGCCATTACAGAATCTCTGCATTGCTGGATCAGTGGTTGAGTAACAACAGGACGTACTGAGTCTGGGGGGGGTGAGTTCCCGAGCCACTTATAGCAGTGTTAAGGGAGGGGTGAAGCCAGTAGGAAATACGTGCCTAAGCAGTAATAAAGGGCTCCTGCCTGTCTGCGTGAGAGTGACAGCCATTACTGGGTGCTTAGGTTACCGTCAAACAGAGTTTGCACGGTAGGAAGAGGCATAAGTGAGGGCACTGTTGGGAAGAGTGACAACGGGGACAAGAAATGAAGGGCTGAAGGGATAAAGAGAATAAGGAGATTACCGATCAGAGTTTGTGATTGGAATAAACAGCAAAAAAGAAAGTTGAAGGATAACGTGGGTTAGCTAAGAAACAGAAGATGTTAGCAGTCTGTAGGAAATACATACAAAGGTCCAACATGTCTGACATGGCAGCCACTAAGAAGTGCTGATTTACGCTAATTTGTCTTCAGAATGATGATACATTAACAAAACAAAGAATTGGCAGCAGGGAGCCTGGTTAAGTGGCAAATGGCTTAAGAGTCAAGCATGTGTCTGCTCTGTTTTCTGTGTACTTGCACGACCTACCCTCACTATAAATGGGGATGTCAGCTAATTTAACAGGGCTAAATGTCACCCTCCCTAAACATCCTTCATGGACCATCAAGCTAGGCCACGTCTCACATCACTGCACATCGGTAATGCTCACTTCTACTTGGCTAAGGAAATGAACTTTTGCTCAAAGCCCAGAATTGGAAGCTCGTTTGCCCTATCCTTTTCCTGTTATCAGGAAGTGTTAGCCGTTTCCTACTGCCAAATACCAGCTATTATACTGAATGGAGCCTGTGGAGTTAAACCAGGGAGTAGAACTCTGTCTCTCAACCTTCTTAAAATTCCTGAAAGATAAGCAAGTGTTGAGTGATAGACATTTTGCCCTTGGGCTCAGCTCCATTATTGAAAGCTCCTTCAGCAGCATTCCCCACGTCGGCCAAGGAAGGGGCCCTGGGTATTCACTGCGGTGCTGCCTGCGCTCTGGCCACCTGCAGCCACTGGTGGGATGGCAAGGTCACCCTTTCTCTGCCGATATTTTCTGGGCTCCATGAAGCTACAAACTCTCTCCTGCGCCTGCCTGTTCCAGGCAGCTTTACCGGCACTCCTTTACCGACTCATGTAGTTGTCATTTCTAAACCTGTCTTAGGTTCCACTTTCTATACTAAGTCACTTCCTTAGTACAGCACCAAAAATTCTTGGAATCAAGGAGGCCATTTGTGCCCCCCCTACCGCACCATGCAGTGGTCACCCTGCATTTGCCTCTCACAATTTCTCCTGAAATACACGAGCTTGTAATGCATCGTTTCAGGCTCTTTTGCAGGTCAGTGACCCATGCCACAATGGAGGATCTGTTGTTATGACTTTGATGGTGACTTTTAAATTTAATGAGTATGATGCCACTTTTTTAAGAACAAAATTCAACATCATCTCTCTCAGTGTTTTGTTTTGCTTTAAACATTACATACCATTGACGTTTGTTTGCTTGGTTAGTGATTCACTGACGTAGTGACTCAGTGTGTGTGTATATGTGTGTGCCTGTGCTTGCTTCCTGGGTGTATGAGTAGAGGCCAGAGGCCAATACTGAATGTCTTCTTCAATCACTTCTCCATCTTACTTGTTGAGACAATGTCTCTTACAGTTTTGACTATACTGGATGGCCAGTGAGTCCCTGACATCTGTCTGCCTCTGGTCCCTGGGGCTGAGGTTACAGATATGCACCACCAAGCCAGCTTTTAGTTGAGTGCTGGCAGTTCAAACTCAGGTCCTAATGCTTGCCCAATAATCATTTACCCACCGAGCCATCACACCCAGTCCCACCACTAAGAGCAAGTACTACAGCGGTTTTCAGCTGCGTTTCAAAGTATGGTCCTATGAGCTAAATAAAAGCTTAATATAGGAATTTCAACATGGAAAATGTCACCCCCAAGGAAACAAAACTTTGATTAAGAGATAAAAGGCAATGTTACTTTTTAGTACATAAAAAGCCAGACATAGCACAGGATGATACAAGAGTATAAACATGTCTACATCATAAAATTTTATATCAGCCTTCATAAGCACATGTACATATGTGCTCATACAAACTCAAATACATGCACACACATACTCATGGAAAAAAGTCGGCAAATAATATGTAGAACAATCTAGAAACAATAGGCTTATCTCCCCTTATCTAGAAAGTTGGGGGACTGCTAGTGTCTTAGTATTTTTCCTGTTCCTGTGATAAAAGAGATTGAAAAGAGCAACTTCCGAAAGGGTTGACTTGGCTCACAAGTCCTGGTGAGAGCCCATCACTGTGGGAAAATCGAGTAGGCAGACACGTGAAGCAGGTAGTCTCACTGAACCCACAGTCCTGAGCAGGGAGCAGGAGATGAAAGCCTGCAGGCTTGTGCTCAGCTCACTTTCTGCACTTTTACACAGTCCTGGGGCTCAGTCAGGGGCCGGCCTCATCTACTGTGAGCAGAGGCCTTCCTGCTTCAATTTGTAATCAAGACAGTCCCTCAAAGCTATGCACAGAGGCTCGTCTCCTATATATTTTAGATTGTCAAAGTGACAGTTTTAATCATCACAGGTAGTATCACAGGTTCTGGATTGTTAAATTTTAGAATATTTATATATACATGATTACTATTTCTAGGATGCGATATAAATCTAACTACAAAAGTCATTGATTGAAGATTCGCCTTCTGCATAGTGCCTGAGGTGACATTATACAACACTGTTAGTACACCTGTGTTTCCACTGTGATTGCAGCCGTGAAGCCAGGCATGGGATTTTTTTTGTCTGTGATATAATGTTGAAAGTTGGGGGTGCAGAGACCAGTATCTATATCTCATGAAGGTTCTGAGTAGGAAATATGCTGGAAGAAAGACAGATGGGGGGTCAAGAAGAAATCGAGGCGGGACAACTAGTTGATGCGTAGAATGTGACAGGAGGCAGCTACACAATGACCAGGGAGATAGCTCCTGAGCCCAAGAGACAAAAATGGAAAAAGCTCAAGGGGGCAAGAAACAGAAGCATGTTCCAAGCAATGCGCCTGGTGGAAAGGACAGAAAAGTCATGCCAAAGAGAGAGTTCACACACCACCTTCAAACCACAGTAAGGCCTGACATATCAGCAGAGCACCCAGATTGGTTGGTGTTAAGGGCTGAAAGCAGTTTCTTTATTCATTAACCAATAAAAGCAACACATATACAGAAGGACGTCCCACACCACTCCCACACTTAATAAAATAAGAAGATACAGTTTCATTTTTCAGTTCAAGCTGCCTTGGGATCACAATCCTCCTGCTTCAGTCATCTCAAGGCCTGTCCTCTGGGCTTTTTAACACAGGCAGTTGAATTCAGTCTTGGCTGCCTCAGCAAGACTGACAATCATGGAAAATCTCAATCAAAACCCCAATCCCCCTGCTTCTCCCAGCCTGTGGGTGGTGTCAGCACGGGGCCCACAGCACTGCCCTCTACCTCACTCCATCCATCATCATGGTCAGAACTATAGTATCCATGGTGACAGCCTTCCGCACTCTGGTATGGTATGGAATTCTCCATTGCCACAGACTGCCACCTTGATTGTGCCATTGTGTCGTCACTTCAAAAGGTTAAGCGTCTTTATTCAGCTTTTCTTTCCCTCAATTCTGTTTTTCTGTGTTTTTTTTTTTAAACAAAGATAAATCTTTTTTGCTCCAAAGCTTGCCTGCTTCCTTTTTCAGAGGTCAACAGAGGTCAGCCATGATGCGTGGGGGTTTTTTAGGAATGCCCCTTACTGGGCTCCTCAACCCTGGAGCCAGACAAGCAGCTCTTAAAAACAAGCGTGGGGGCCAATGCAGACTCGCATGAGAGCTGTGGTTCCAGGTTGGGGAGATGATGCCCTGAGCAGAGCACCTGCTGCACAAATGTAGGAGGTGAGTTTGAGTGCCCAGAACTCTCCTAAAGCTGGGTACAGTGGCGCACATCAGTAACCACAGTGCGGCCATTGTAAGACGGGATAGAGACAGGAGAAACCTGTGATGTCCTGGAACATTGCAGGAAAAAAAATGTTCCCAGCACCCACTTTGGATGGCTCCTAATTGCCAACTGCCTGCAATTCCAGTTCCAGGGAATCTGACACTCTTCTTCAGACTCTGTGGGCATCTCCAACATATGAAGTGCACATAAATTCCCTCATGTATGTGTGCGTGTGTGCATGCGTGTGCACATACACATGCATAAATAGAAATAAGCAACTATGGGTACAGAAGTTCAACAGTAAGAAATCACAGCTCTCCATGACTGCCCTCTTTGCATCTTCTTCTTAACCATGATCTGAAAAAAACCTGAATCTTGCTCCTTCTGCAAACGTCTGTGAAATATTTCTTTCACAGACAGCGTTTTCCTAAGCAAGGGGCATGAAGTGTTTTGTTTACACAATCACCCTAGGATTCCTTAAACCAGGCTTCTATCCCTATGCTTTCCCATTCTATTAAAAGTCCTCCTTGCAGCACAGTGATTTAAGTCCCCAAACTTTAGGGCACTTCTGGTCCTAGGCCTTCCAGTTGAACACCTGCCTAGTCCTGAAAACTGGTCCTATTTTTCTTAAAGAGCAAAGATGCAAAGATACATTGTCCTTCTGCCTGGCCCTTCCACATCAGCCCCCCTGCTTGCAGGCTCCTGTACCAGTCTCACTTGCTCACCTCTTCCTGTAGGAGCCTTGTTGCTGCAACTCGCCTGTTCCTGAACCGGCATCGCTACACCCCCCCCCATTCCTTGTCTGTTCTCCTGTGTCACAGAGATGTTTCCTGACTTCCATTCACCTACAAACTACACATTCACTTACTATCCTAACCTCTGGGCTAAGCTGTAGTTCTGTAGAACAAGAAAACTTCTCAACATTCCCAACTCATGGCCCACAGTACCTCACATTTAGTAATTTCTGAAGCTGGCCTACCATCTTCAGCGCATACCAAATTCTTATTTCAGTCTTTTAGTTTTTATTACTGACACCACCACTTTCAAATATCCTGCAGTATGCTGCAATGCACTCATAATAAACTTGCAGAATACCATAGACTATTTACAAATACATCGCGTGGCTGGGGGGGGGTGGTGGAGCTTTGTAAGGACAAGGAAGTTTGAGAAATGTGCCTTCTTCTTCGATGTCCACTCTGGGTAGAAACAGGCTCTGAGAAGTCTTAGGTAGCAAATGATAATGCTCTGACTACAGGTAGATTTGAGAAAAGGCTAAATTGTCTCCTGAGACTGTAGAAGTACGTGATTCCATGCACCTCTCCTCTCAAAGCCATTATCTGACTGCCTCACTGATTTCTCCTTGCAGAGTATCTGTGTCCAGTCGAGTTCACCATCCTGCTTCAGGCCCCCCGCTGCTTGCCCTTATCCCAACATTACTGCTAAGCATCTCTCCTTCATTCTCCTGAAACTTGAACCCAGCAAAATTAAGTTTCAGGTCAGATTCATTTGCCTCAGGTGCTCAGATCATTTTCACTCCCTGGTTCAAAAGCTGCATTCAGTGAAAGAGTAACTGTTAGCATGCAGGAGATAATAGGGGATGTCCTTTCTAACCCAGGTTGATCTCAGACCACTGCTCCATTTCCTGCCCCCTAGGTCAATCTGTGCACTATGTCTCATCTAAAATGGATCACCCACCCAGTTCTAGCTCTTGTTTTTTTTTTGTTTTTTGTTTTTTTTTGTTTTTTGTTTTTTGCTTGTTTGATTTTATTTTGTTGTTGTTGTTTTTCAAGACACAGTTTCTCTGTATAATATAGCCTTAGCTGTCCTGGAACTAGCTCTTGTAGACCAGTCTGGCCTCAAACTCACAGAGATCTGCCTGCCTCTGCCTCCCAAGTGCTGGGATTAAAGGTGTGCGCCACCACCACCCAGCCTAGCTCTTGTTCTTACTTATGCAAAGCCGCCCCCTTTCAAGACTTCTCAGCCTTAGCTGCTCTCCTCAGCTCAGCTGTACTCCCACCCCTCCTACAGAGCTCCCTGATGCTCTTCTTATAAATTATTCCCACCCCTTGGGAATCTTGCGCCTTTGTCTTCCTTCTGAAAGAGGCATGCTGAGGACACCCACTGTCTCATTCATATTTATACAGTCAGCGCTACCTCATGTTGCAGCTTGCTCAGAGAGCTCTAGAAACAGCCAGGATATTGGATGAAAAGCATCCCTTGTTGGTTTGTTCTTAGAGGAGGGCATGCATGCCTTTTGATTCAGAGCCAGCCATACTGGAAAGCCCATAAAGGGAGAACAGAAACTGAGGGTTCTTCCTTCAGGTGCATGCTCCCTTTAATACTGAGTGCTATAATTTGGTTCAGCTGATACTTCATGGGGTCAGCATAAACACCAGAGCTCCAGATTAGTCATCAGACATAGTAATTTACACCAGTTCCCAGGGTGGCAGCTGCTCCACCAGTGCCTCTTCCTCCCAAGAGGCATCAGATGGGTCAAATATCCAATAAAACTTTAAAGCTGAACTGAAGGACCACAGAATGATATGGAAGCATTAGCTTTTAGCAAAAATATCAAGGGGAATGAGTAGGGCATGCAGAGGAGACCTGTTGTCATCTGTGGTTAAACATCTGTCAAAGAAAACCCAGATGAGTTTGCTTTCCTTTATAACAACCAGCAACAGACACCGACAAAATGAAATCAAAACAGTAAAACGACTCTCTCAACAAGAGCTTTTCACCTTTCCAGAAAACAAGGGACAAAACAACTATAGAAAGACCCCAAACAGTAATTTTTAAAACCTATTTTCATGTGTCTTTATTACGCCATTATTTACTGTTTTCTACCCCAATTTACAATTCTACGTACTCCAATCTTTCCCTAATACTGCAGCCAGCGCGTCCTTTGATCCTTCCTCTACAGGAAGAGCAAGGGAAGGCAGGAGCCATTTCCGCCCAGTCTAGTCTCAGACATACTAGATATGAAACGTTCTGTCACTGAGTCACATTCTGGTCTTATTTCCTCACCATAGCAAGCTTTGATAAGTGGTGATTACGTTACCAATTATCAAAACCTGAGGAATATAGAGGGTATATAAAGAGAATCACAGTGTAATCAGAACATGAATTCAAATCCTGGTGTTTCTTCTTTTCTTACTAGTTGTGTAGCTTTAAGCAGTAACACTCCTTGCCCCTAAACCAAGATACTAATAGTATTTATTTCCTGAAGTTGTTATAAATATTAAAGAATCTGTTAAGTGCTTAGCAAGTGTTGGCCATGGTAAGCTCTTCATGAAAATATGTTTTAAAATCAACAGAAAATGTAATCAACTACTAAATACTTGAAGACCATATGAATCAATAGCACGATATAGATTTTGGTTTTGGAGGGGAGGCTGGGGATCAAACCCAAGGGCTGATTCATGCTAGACAATTTCTCTGTTCCTGAGCCAGACTCCTAAGCCTTAGAGTATGGACTTCAACCCACTCCATCATCCTCAATGGAAACATAACTATGCATTATTTACAAAATAAAATATAAGCTATTATAGTTATACATATACATAAATTGAAGGAAAGCATAACATCATCTTTCTTTGAGAAAAAAAATGTCAATCATACATTCAGCTGTTTCCCACAAAGTTCTGATGCCGAAATCTCAAACCAGGGTCCCTTAGAACAGGGTATTTATAATGTGTTATGGTTTAAGTATGAACTACCCTCCAGGGGCTCACATGTTCAGTGCAGGGTCGCTTTCTTAGGAGGTTCTGAAGACTTTAGGAGTAGGGTCTAACTGGAAGAAGCAGGTCACCAATGATGGGTTCTTGGGTGTCTTTTACTTGTGGGTCTTTCCTGGATCACTCTCGGCTTCCTTTATGCCATAAGAAAGCATCTCTCTTCTGTTATACCATTTCTGCCACCATGATATTCTTCTGCCCAGGCACATGGGACCAAGGCCATGAACTAAACCCTCTGAAACCATGAACCAGAGTAAATCTTTGCACTCTTACATTGGTTGTGGAAGGCATCCAGGCACAGCACTGATCAGAATAACTACCACATACAGGTTGGTCATCAAGTTCAAATGAACCACGGGTTCCAGAACAAAGGAGAAAATTGAGAGAAGAGGCAATTTGGACACCAAGGACATATACAAAAGGAAGTCACTATGAAGACAAAAGGAAGTCACTATGAAGACAAAAGGAAGAAATGACCACTCAGAGGCAAACCAGAAAGGCCCAAAGAGACTCCCCACCCTTGGCCTTCAGAAGAAACCAGTCCTAGCTTCTCATTGCTTTTGCACTTCCAGTTTTGAAGGAAAATGAGACCATCACCCGAGTTCACAGTGTGTTCTTATGATAACTCTAGAGAATATAATCTATGAACACAAACTATGGTGAAAACAAAACCTAGGACAGTTAGGTCCTGAAGCTTAAAGGCTCTTCTGTGGGTGCCTGTGCGGGGTGGCTGAAGCTACTATCTCAAATGATCCCATGCTGGATGGTTTAAATAACAAACATGTGCTGGCTTAAAGTGCCAATGAAATCTAGGACCAGTGTGCTGGAGATTTGCAGATTCGGCAAGGGGCCTCCCTTCTCTGTCTTCACAGGGTAGACTGGAAAGGAGCTCTTGGGGCTGGGGGACTCTCTGATGAAGGTGCTAATCCCATTTATAAGGGCTCTATTCCCACAACTGTCACCCCCCACAAACACCACTTTCTAATTTCAGCACAGGGGGATTATAATTTTTACTTATGAAGTAGAAGGGGACAAGAACAGATCAAAGTAGGCCACGGCAGACCACCTTAAATGAGCTTAAGGGCAGCAAGGATGAGAAGAAAGTCTGGTTTCAGGGGATGGTCTAATGAGGGGCATACACAAACAGAATCATCTCTGTGACAGACAGGAAGCAGAACACAATCATGATGATATGCTGAGGGGCCCTGTGAGAACAAGGTATAAAGAGATTTTCTCCTTGTGATAGCAGCATTTGCTCAGAGGAGTTAATTCCCTTTCAGATGACCAGGAAAACTGCCTGTGCTTTCCTCTTGAGTTGTTCAGGCAACAACAAAACAAGAAGCAAACAGCAGCCAAGACCCCGCAGAGAAGCACAATGGGCCCAGAAATTCCTCTGGGCTCTTGCTGTCCTCTCACTGACTACCCTCCTGGTCAGATTCCACCATCTTCACAGAGTCAACCTGACTAGAAACCTCCTGTTCTTAGTAAAGTGATGACTTCCTGTGGGTGGCTGGACAGGACATTTTCCTGCTGTCAGAGTTTACTAACTTGGCGTTTATTGTACAGACTCATTGACTCCCTCTAAACATAGCATCTATGACTCAAGCTGTGTGCTGGAGCTGTCAAAATGCACACAACATATTTATTCCTTTTAATAATCCATGATCAGATAACATGCATCTCCCAAGTCCAATAAAATTAAGTAGAAAACGAATGGCATCGTGGAGCCCCTAAGTTTCACTTCTGAGTATAATTGTCTCTTTAATTGTCTTCCTTATTTCCTGGAGAGGTGCGGTCCCATTTTCTGCACGAAGAGACTGATCATATTACTCGACTGCAGCATGTATACAGAGCCAGGCTCAAAGCAAGTGTGTATCTACTAAACACAGGCCCTTTCTGCCCCCTCCTATTGTCTCTGCTTGCCTGTCGCATTCGGAGGACTACCTTCCTAATCACGGAACATTGTAGAAGGAATTATGAGAACAGCTTGAATGTACTTTGAAAACAAAACAAGTTGTACTACTTCCTTTGTCAACAATGCCCACATAGAGCAAAGTGTCACAATCAACATGATAAATACGATTTTCAATCCTCAGCAAAGCTAGAGGAAAGCAAAAGAGATAATGATTTTCTTCAGTAGTTGAGAAATACAAACTAGAGAAAGAGAAGAAAGGAGGAGAGAAAGCACAGAGAGGCAATGGGGGATTACTAGGATGACAACAGATGCCCACAAAACCAAAGCTCCATCCTGCTGGCCTTAGCCCCATCTGGCTGGTTATAAAGCTGGATCCATGGCGAAAGCAGGTATTCTGGGTCAGGACTGCCTCTGATTCACTGTTGGGTTTCAACACTGGCTTCTAATGGTGGGCCTGCCTCATAAGCACCAAGTGCTTCTCTCCCATTTTTTTCTTTTTTGGATGCTCTCAGGATAAAAATTGAATCATGTCACTGTAGTTCACTGCCTCTGATATAACACTCTGCTGTCCCCAATCCAGTTTAAAGGCTCTACTTGGTTATCAGCTTCTGTCTGGTCTTCAGCCTACTTCCCTTTCCCTGACTCCTACACTCAAAACATGCTGGTTGATTTCTGGGCTACTGATAGAATATACATTAGAACTTTTGCCCTTTTATCCATATTACCAAGAATACTACACTCCCACATACTCAACATATAAACAACCCACACACTCAACCCTTTCCCTCCCTTCTCTTTCTCCTTCCCTCTCCATCCATTCAGGATCCCGATCAAATGCCACCTGGGCAGAGAATCCCTTTTTGGTATCCCCAGTTCCTCAATCTGTTCTTAATTTATGCCCTAGTTTGAATGTATCACCTTCAAGTCCATGCGCTGAAACTTAGTTCTCAACACAACAGTTTTAAGGAGTATAGCTCTGTGGTGTGATCAAGTCAAGAGAGTGGTACTATGATGGGATTTGTGCCTTTCCAAAAGGGCTTGAGGAAGCCCGTTGTCCCTGTTCTCCCCTTTGTCCCTCCTGCCACATGAAGACACAGCAAGAAGGTGCCATTCATGAAGAAGAGCTTGAGTCTTTAGACACTGAATCTGCTAGCACCTTGGCCTTCCCCAAACTGTGAGAACTAAAACTGCCACCCTGTATGGACTCTTCAGACTGTGCTGTGCTGCTGCAGCTGCAGGAGCAGACCAACACAATATTGGGCTCTGTTGTTTTGCTATTGGTTAGTGCTCTGTTTTGTTCCCTTGATACAAGGTCTTACTATGCAAACCAGAGAGGCCTTAAACACATTACAGGCATGAGCCACCATGACCAACACAAAGTTTTTCATCATTTACTTCTGCTATGTTACATTATAGATGCATAGACTTTGGTATAACCTTTTCCCTCCAATTAGATGATAGTCCTTCTGAGGACAGGCACTTATTCCTGGTTGCTGAAAGAGAAGGAAAACAGGAGAACAGGAGGAAAGAAAGGAAGGAAAGATCTATCTTCATTTCAGCCAAGAATCAAACAAAACATCTTACCTTATGCAGAGAACAGGAGAAGCTGCATAGATGAATAATCAAGTGGTGTAGGAGGGTCTTCTGTTTGTATATTGCCCTCATTGGTTAAATAAAGAAAACTGCCTTGGCCTTTTGATAGGGCAGCCCTTAGGTGGGCGGAGTAGATAGAAGGGAATGCTGTGAGAGAGAAGGCAGTGGAGCAGACGCCATGCTTCTCCAGCACAAGATGGACACTGGTTAGACTCATGCCGGTAAGCCACAACTCAAGTGGCGATACACATTAATGGAGATGGGCTAAAATAATATGTGAGAGTTAGCCAACAAGGGGCTAGAGTTAATGGGCCAGGCAGTATTTAAATGAATACAGTTTCCGTGTAATTATTTCGGGTACACACCTGGAGCCGGGTGGGACAGAACAAGGGACCCGGCGCCGGGAACGCAGCCCGAGCCCCTCATTACTACAGATTGGCGCCTCAACGTGGACTGAATCCACTTAAAAACCTGAGATGTCTTAAAAAAGAGAGAGAGTTTAACACAACTTTTTGCTGTTTGCATGCTACAGAGAGATTTCCTGACTCGACAATACAAAATAGCAGAAAAAAGGTGCTCAGTTTTAAAACAAGGCTTCCTGGGCCCTGCCGCCGGTGCAAACTCCGGCTATGGAGCATATGGCCCAGATGTTTGTGTGTCCCCTTGGGATCGGGAAGAAAGTAGCTGAGACCCTGCCTTTGCTCAGCTCTTCCTGCCTGGACAGACAGCGGGATCAGCCTTAGTCAGGCGGGAGAGCATGGTGGATTTCCGCAGCCATACACAGAGATGTTTTGCGCGTTGTGGCTCAGAGGCACAAGTGGCTCTGCCATGTTGGACTGGGCGGAGCAAGCAGGCAGTACCTGTATTTGACCTGAGATTGTTACAGCTTAGATTCTTAAGAGTTTAGCATTTTAAAAACGCAAAGCGAAACTGTTCCTGTACATTAAAGAATTATAGATTCACAGTAGGACATATTCAGACATAAAAGACCTCTAAATGGGTCATACTGTTAGATAAAATACGTAGGCTTGGGAGAAAAAAGAAAAAGAGTATAGAGAGTCATAAAATAATGTTAATGCCTTAAAAAAGGGTAAAGTCTTTAAAGAAAGAGAGTACAGATAGTCATAGATAAAAAAAAGAAGAAAAATAAGCCACGTAAAAATGGAAAATTCACAGAATGTCTGGATTATGTATTTTATTGTGTTTTCTTTGAACTTTTTGACTGTAAAGGAGCTAAGTACAGAGAGATGTTTCATTGTCTGGGCTGCTAAGCTAAACAAGCATGGATATTATCATAAAGGCATAATGGCTTCAAAATTTGGGTCTAAGGATTTGGTGCTTTGGAAAGGAGGTTCTTCTTTTGTTTTCACAGAGGATGAGACCCTCTGGATCCCTTCTACACCAGTATGGTTTGATAGACCACGCCCTCCTGAAGGTCACTGTGAACACCTTCAAAAAATTACTTCACTCAACTGGTGACTGAGATAAACAGGATACACCATGAAAGACCTGATTGACAGCGCCCCCATACAGCAGGAAGAAGTTTGGAGAGAAGTAACTACGCCCATATTCCCAAATATTGTTTCTAAATGTTCTTTAAATTTAA